>JAHXMU010024568.1:86941-149018 GCA_019455685.1 Philornis downsi
AACGACGATGACGATGATTGTGTGATGTGTGTGTTTTTGTGTGTGTGCGTATGTGACAGGTGCAAGGATTTTTTAAGAACTTTTTGACAAAGTGAAAGAGAACAATGAAAATGAAGAGCAAAAGCAAAACGAAGAAAGCATAAATGTATGGATTTAGATGTGTTGTCTTTCTTTCCTTTTTTGGAAATTATGTATGATTAGAATTATTATTATTAATTAATTATAATTTGATTTTTATTATTTTTTAATTTTTGTTGTTAAATAATGCTAAACAAAAATACTTTGTTAATGTACTTTTTATTGAGTTGTATTTTATTATTTTTTTCATTAGTTTAGTTGTTAATTGAATATATAAAAAACCAGAACACACACTTTGTTTTCTCATTGTTTTTGACTTCCATTTAATCATAATTATCGTAATATTTTGAAAAACAAAATAAATTTATCAAAGCAAAAAACAACTTGTGTAAATTCTCAAAAATATGTGAAAAAAACCAAAAAACCGAACATGATTTGACAATATATATATAAATAATTATAATAATAATAGTAGAGGAAGACGACGACGAGAGAAGACGGGATAAATACAAAACCAGAAATTTAAATTAAAGCAAACGAAAAAAAAAACAAAAAAAAACAAAAACCACAACATAAACTAGAAAATCTATTGGTTTTGCTTATTTCGAAACAAAAAAAAACAAAAAACAAAATAAAAAGAGTAGTATTATAAACAAACAAAAGAAGAGAAAATTTAAATAAAATTCAAAAAAAATTAAGAGATAAATTTGTGTATGTATGTTATTATTATTGTAATTATTATTATTTTTTAATTTAATTAAGAATTATGTGCTTACAACAACAACAACAACAAAACTGCATGCTAATTAACCGAAAATTGAAACTAAAACAACAGCAACAACATGATATAGATTTAAAACAAATTAATTTGGTAAACAAAACGGCAAAAAAGGAAATAACCAACAACAACAAATGCAGTATTTTTTCTTATTTTTCTTTTTGGCGGAAAAAAATGGAATGCACAACTTTTTACAAATTTACAATTTTACCAACTTTAAAAAAAGACATTTTTTGTGCTTAATTTTAATATAATAAATAATTATTAATTTTTTTAACAAATAAATTTGTAAAAATTAAAAACAAAACAAACAAAAAAAGAAACAAGAATCTATGTAAATTATAAGAACATTAAGCAAAATGAATAAAAAGATGATCTAAAAATGAAAGAAGGAAGAAAATTACAAAAACAAAAAGAGAAAAGGAAATATATCTAACATTTTAAAACAAACAACATGTAACTGTTAAGGTCACCCCTCTTTACCCACACTTCCTTCCTACCCTTTTAAGTGTAAGAGAAACTGAAAAAAAATCGCGGAAAGCTATTTTATAATTTTGGTAAAGATTTATTGCCACCCCCTCCAAAAAAAGAAAAGGCTAAAAATATTTTTGAACTTTCTTTTTTCGGAAAATCTTAAAAGGGCATAATTTATTAAATTGAATGAAGAGGAAAAAATATACAAAACAAAAACCAAGATATCAGCAATAAAAGCAACTCTAAACAACCATATCAATGGCGTATAAAAACAAAAAAAAAAAATTAAATTAAAGAAATCGTAATTTAATAGTTTTATGTATTTAGAAAAAATTGTTTAATTATAATAATAAAACAAACAAACAAAAAATAACCAAAAAAAACATAACGCTCTAAATTTGATTAAATGCCCGCAACGGACAAGGAAATGTCTAAGCAAAGAAACTGAGAAACTTTTGAAAATTCTTAGGGAGAGTGACAATTTTTTTTCTCGAAAATTACCGCATATGTGTATAATAGCACCTACAACAAATATCAACGAAATTTTTCCAAAACAACTAAAAAGATTTCAAATTATTACTAAGTAATGGATTGCAATTTCAGCAAGAGAAAATTTATTTAGTACCAAAAAAAAATTATAAATTGCCAATTAGTTTGGCTAGCGAAGAAGAGAGATGGAGAGAGAGAATATGTAGACAATTTTATGCCTATTATAATGGGAGTATTATCTCCCTCTCTCTCCTTCTCAGGCTCTTAATATTTTAAAAATTCTCACGCTATCAAATGTGTAGTACGTTTTTCATGTATTTATTTCGTTTCGTTTTTACTATTATTTCAAATTATTTTATAGTTTGCACAGTTATTTTGCGACGATATCAACAAAATAATCTTAGAAGGACACTATGACTACTAAGAAGAATGGTCGATGGTTTTTAAAACATTTTATTTAAATAATGAGAAGCTTTTTAAATTTAGAAAAAATATTCTGAAATTAAAAGAAAAGACCAACAAATTGCTTAAATATATCCTGCATATCCCCGTTTTAAGCCGATTTGTTTAATTTGAAACGTACCTACGTAACAATCAATCTCGAAAATTTGTAAAAAGAACCTGAAAATATTGAAACATTTAAAAAGAGAGAGTTTTTTTCATTCAAGTTATACCAAAGAAAAATTTTAAATTGGCTTAATAAGGCCCGAACCTTTCGATACATGGAAACGAACAGTCTCATATATAAGGGGCAATCTTTCAATCTGGAAAAAAGTCATAACTATTGTATGCATATCTCCGATATATTCAAATTCGATGAAAAATTTAACAAATTAAAAAAAAATACATATTCATGCTATCGACTTCCAATGTAAATTCAGGGGGGAAAAGGCAAGAAGGAAAGAGAAGCAATTATTATGAATTGATTGCAATGTGTTGAAAATTATTTAAGCAGTGAAAATATTTAAGAAAGGCTAACAAATTTATCACAAACTATAAATTTATTCGAAAAATTTTCGAATTTTAAAAGAATCTACTAGAAAATATTCCCAATTTCCAAACCATGCCGTAAAACAAATTGTATGAAAATTCTAAAAATGAAATCCTTATCCGTCTTTTTGCAAAGTTTAAATTTCATGAGCTGCTCATCGTCCTTTAAAGGCACCAAACCTCTTACAACGAGTTTTGAAAACAGCTCCTTTAAATGACCATTAAGAAAATGAACCGACAGCACAGTTTCGTGATTTTCAACTCGTTTAAATAAAAACCAGTAGCAATTTTGCGACTTTCGGATAAGCAGTGAGCTGGGCTTCCAGCTTATTGAAACTATCTCACATAGATGCGATATCGGATACGATTTTTATCTTCTACAATAAAACTTCTGTGAATGTATTCTTATTAATTAATATAATAATTCCCTTTAGTGTCGAAAACCGAAAACTGCAAAAGGGTATACAATCTTCTCATTTTCCTTACTAGAGAAATAAACATTTGCCCCCAAAGAGGTGCACACAGAAAAAAATTTAAGCATGCCTATAAAATACAAGATTTCGATTGAAAAAGAAATATTTTGTATTGTGTATATCAATTATGAGAGCTTAAACTACTTCATTTTATAATAAGTGTATATGATAAACATTTTATGCGGTTTTAAAGCAATTTAATTAGGATTTATAAGCCAATGGAAGTACATTTCGATGGAATTTACTTGGTTTTGCCAAAATTCCAAACAAGAGATTGCATTCAATACTACAGTTTCTCTAGAGGAATATAATAAAATTTCACAATTCAATTTTATGAAACAATCCAAAAAATATGATTCAATGTATTATTTGGAACATTAAATTGAACATATAATTTTCTATGGAAATGTAATTAAATATCGCAAATCATCTCTCCGACACAATTTCTTCATGAATTATTTTGTTTTACCCCATAATGTGTGAAGTTACACGGGAATTTGATGTGGAGGGAAAACGTGCTTAATTATGGGGACGAAATGGAGCCGAAATCCAAAAAACTATATAAAGCGAAATTATACTCTTCGCTCCCTTTGCAATAAATAGAAAATACCGGCTCATGGTTTGTCTTGCATCTTGTTGTGTTTCCAAAGACATATTTTGTGTGTAGTGTTTTGAAATCTACATTAAATAATCTTTCTGATAACTGCACCTTAGTTGATTCCGAATTTGCAACCATTCGATTCAACTCCCCCGACTCCACCAAAATGAAATACTCTGATACCCATTTCTCTCCCCCCCCAGTTGAAATTTCCTTTAGGTTTTCACACAGGCAATCACATAGCATTTCTCTGCAGTTGATGGATGTGTTGAAGTTATCTGTTCTGTAATTACTCTGCAGCATTTTCTATAGGATTTATTCGTTTGGATTAATGAATTTAAAAGTTTATTAGAATTATTCCATGCATGCAGAGGAATTATATATTCTTGGCAACAGATTCAATTCTCCTTCCACATGAGATGTTGCAGTAAATTGCAATTTTTTACAAATTCTGATTTTAAATTGATTTCTGCTGCAATTTATCATTCGAAATGTAATAAAACATTTATTTACAGTTTCTGAAAAAGTTACAAATTATCTATTATGTGACTTTCATTAAGGTTTCTTTGGGATGTGCAATCAATTCTTTTAATACTCTGCTTAAATCCTCTTCGATCTATTTAAATCCAGATTGCTTATAATTTTTGTATTACTCCCCCTCATTTTAAGCCTTTTCTGGCTATTATATGCATATGTATGAATGCTGTGGCATTCGATTTGATTTAAAATTGACCATTTTCAGAAATGTTTCAGATTTAGGGATTTAAGTGAAATAATTTAATCAAGTATAATCTCTATTTCATGCACAGATTGCTGGATATTATGATTATCAAGATTTTATATTCTATGGAATCATAGGAAAATCTTCCCTCAAACTATAATACCAAATTATTTCACAATTTGTGATTTAAAACTACAACTCTCTTTTTCGAATTACATATTATAGGGTGTCAAAGGAAATCCAGCATGCCAACGGAATCTCTAAAACTTTTACATTTTGCAGGATACTGAGTTTTTTTCTGTTTAAATAACCTTTAATTGTTGCGACGTGCAGTAACGAGTGAAATGTTTCTTTTGATTTTCAATAAAGTAAACTTTAACTAAAGAAATTTCTATTTAAATTAATTTTTAATCGAATGGTAGCTATATTTATAATATAAATATCATTTAGGATTCTTTCTTGTGTAATTTTGTTCAAGTTTTTTATTTTTACTATTATTTATCTATGTTTTAAACAACTTTTAGATAAGTTATTATTATTTTTAATTTAGAAAGCTGACAAACAAATGTTTATTTTTTTCTAACACATTAAGGGTACTTACTTAATTTATAATGAAAACCTAAAAGAGAAGCAAAAAAGCTGATGTTGTATACATTATTATTATTATTAATTATTATAATTACTATGTTTATAATAAATTTTGTTGTTTTATTCAAATATGATTTGCAAGGAAATTGTATTATTTTTATTATCTATTATAATCAATTTTAAATATTATTAATTGTAATATTTACGTTTTTTTAATAACACTAAAATAAAAATGAAATATTTCTTTTTATGACCTAAAGAATTAAAAAAAAATGAATTTTGTATTTTTATTTCCTTATTGATTTGTAGAGAATAGGAATTGTGTTTGAAATTTTTATTTATTATACAATTTTGCAAAAATGTCCTCTACCCTGGTGTAACAAAAATATTTTTTTCAAAAATTTTCAATAATCCAGAATCTTTCCCTTGTGAGACATTTCCGTTTTTAGACATTTAAAATTAATAAAACAAACATTAACAAGATATGCCAAAAATAACCATAAAATTGATAATATTCTGAATTTCTAACATATCGTCATTTTTTTGTATAAGAAAACCAAATCTTAAAAAATAATAAAAAAATAAAAAAAAACAAAAACAAAAACAAATCATCTCTTTAAAAAAAGTCAATAACGTTAAGTTTCGTAAACCTAAACAACTGAAGACAAACCCCTTTTCTCATATCTCTATACGACCGATCCTCTCTATTTAAGTGTAACGCAAACAACAACAACAACACCTTAGTTTCGTATTCATTACAATTTCCTTTGTCTTTAATCTTTATAAACTTATTTCTATATTAGTCCAATTGTCTAGTAGAAATTATTATGAAAACAAAAATTATAGTATAAAACCACGAAAAAAGGATTTAGTTAAATTGAATTGAATTTGGAAGAAAAACAAAACAAATTTATCGAAACAAAACGAGATCATCATAATTGGTTTATAACATGTGTTTATAAAACAAAACAGTCGGAATGGTATGAATAGTATGAACGGAGAACGGAGCTTTGCACTTGTAGATGAAATAAAACGTAATATAACGTAATTTTCCAATGGCGGTGTTATTTACATATGGTATGGTGGCCCAATCCTTAAACCATCCTTGAACAGTGAATAGAATTCTCCTCCAGAATAAAGTCCTTAGGCCATCTCTCATGCAAGATTGGTGTATACAATGGCAGATTTACCATTACTGAAGACTTCGATCAGTGTTCATAGATATTTGTTAAACATATTTTAGTAAAGTAAATTTTTAGACTAAAAACATAATGAAATTAACTTCGTTTGGTGCAAAATGTTTTTTTATTATGGCTAATGCTTGCATATTTATCTAAAATTGTTCACGTGACAAAAAATATTTTGTTTTTATTATAATGTTGATCCGGTTTCTACATGTATTGAATGATGTTTTTTGTCTAGGAAATATTTCTGCTGCTTCTTTTCATGAAAAATTGTTTTTACCATGAACTGAGCTAAAAATATATATAAAATATGCAAAGCATCAGTTACAATACTGGTCAGTAATAAAGACATTACCATTTCCAGATACAGCTTAAATTGTTGCACAATGCAAATTAATCTCTTTGAGAGCAATTGATTTGTAGAATACCTGGGTTAATACAATTCTTGAAAATGTTAAACAATCTTTTCTAAACTTCGTATTTTCAGTGCAGTATAGTTATAATGGAATAAGAAGAACTTAAGATATTTATGATGTTTTTAAAAAAATATTTTCTGAGCTTTTCTATTCTATTCTATTCGAGAGAGAGAAATATATATAAAAGTAAAATTGGATTTCAACTGAAATAAAATGCCATCATATATTCTCTATCTCTCTTGATATTATGCCATATGGCAGTGAATAGTATCTTCTGCGTTTTTCTCTTTCACCCTCTCTCTATCTTTTCCCTCCCCTTCTATCCCTCTTTACTATTTGTTATGTTCAGTATTTAGTCGTTAATCGTACAGTCAGCTTTTTCGAAAATTAGGCTATCTTCTTTTCAATAGGGATTTCGTCCCCTTATCCAGTTACCCAGAGATTTAAGTTTTGCTTTCGCCATGGTTAGGTGAAAGAAATTTTATGTTAAAACGCAAGAAGTCCTACATTTCTATAGAAAAATTTGTGGCGACGTGAAACGCCGTTTTAGCATAAAAATTTCCAACAGGGTTATAACATCTATATGGAATAATTTGTAGATTTACTTGCTACCATAAGCGATTCTTAATATGATTGTGCACTTAATTTTCATCTGCTTTAGCCACGAGAATGGAAAATGTGCAAAACCTAAAGCGGTTCCGAAATCAAATCAACTCAATAATAGAGCAAACTTCATAACACCATTTAGCTCCTCACTATACCAACTTACAATTAATATAAAACTGGTTATGAAGCAGTTTATAATTTATTTGTAAATTATATGCAATTAAGTGATCTAAGCGCCTCCAGTGATCTCTTACACAGCTGGCGATTAATACGAAAGCGATCTGGAGCTTATATATTTCGTTTTTGAAGGTAACAGGATCATAACCCACTATAAATAAACCTTCCAGTGCTTTTTATGAGAAGCGAATTCTGACCAGATGACAAAAGAGTATTCATTTTTACTGTTGTCTTTTTGTAGTTAAAGAAAAGTTATGTTGATTGCAGAAGGCGAAAACTTTCTATTTGGTAAAGTATCATCAGCGATCGAATACTTAAATTTTAATCAAGTGTCTGTTTGGAAATAACTCGTTTTTTTAATACAGTAAATCTGGTCACAATTCGGCAAAGATTCACGTTTAAAATCCAAATGTAAAATGAAGTCAATTAGATTCAAGAATTTCCATCTTTGTACAAAGGGTACTTCCTTAAGACGAATAGATGTTAATAGCAAATAAAAAATTTGTAATTTTTTTTTATAAAATTATGTTAATTTGATACAAAACAGGTATGTGCATGTAAAGATAACGTCGACTAAATATTCATCAAGACTTGGGCGGCACGCCGGCACTCAATGTTTAATACCTTTGATGGCATTTGCGCCTCCTAAATACCGTACCGTTTTAGCTTCCGAAATTTGTTTCGCTTATTGACACAGACGTTACACTGGAGAATGAGATGTTCGGGAGATGTTACAGCCAGGAGCTTTTCATTAAAAAAAATGTCACTGTTGCCTTGGATGTGTGCGTCTTAAACGTCTGGCCAACTGCAAAGTACTGAAAACTTCTCAAACACCAAATAGTCGTTTCGGTAGCATCCAATTCAAGTCATAAAAATGGCTCGGCAGCACTCACCATTCGCAGTAATAGGATTATCGGCATCAGTTTCGAGGAAAAAAAACCACATGAAACGCACAGTAAGCGCTGTATGCAGTACTTCTGCGGATCCATTGACTTTTGAATAATAGTTGTTCGATTGTTAACCTAACAAAAAATAAAGTTGGTAAGGAGTGAGTTAGATAAACCTTAAGAAGGCGTAATCACCTACAACATTGCTGTTTCTTATTAAAACAACTTTTTCAAAAAATATGACCCCCTTGCAATTTTGATGAATCTTTGGGAATTTTTTCCTTAGTAGCCTGAAATAGCTTCTGGATCGATTACTATGCACTAGATGGAGGGCATATCATTCCAGTAAATGACATTTTATATATGATTTTCTCTACGAACATCATTTACAGCTAGTCCAATTAATATAAAAATTTTAGAATCACTTCTCAACGTGTCTGGGAATTTAGAATGCCACATTTGAAGTGCACCATTCATTCGATTATGATGAACCTTTGGCATGCCTGGCAGATTCTGTGATGGAGATAGGGCGCAGGTTACTTCCATAAATGTGCTTTTTGTAAACGAATTTCCGGTGAGCACATTCGAAACTACAAATTAATATGAATTCTAAATTGCAAAGATTTCAGAGAAAAGAAGAGGAAAGTTAGAAAATATCGACTGAAAATTAGATTACCTCAAAAGGTGGAAATTCAGAAAATCTGCCTTAACTGAAAATATTTCGTCATGCGCAGCTTGAATGAATTTTTTCAAAATTTAATTTTTTTAAATTTTGAATGACAACTCTGCACTCCAATTCATATCCTTAAAAAAAGCAACAATTTAAGTTCATACTATCTATAATTTACTTTTTTTTCGTAATTCAATTGATGTGTTTTGAACATCAGGAAATTGATTCTATTGATGTTATCCAGATTCTTAATTATTTTTTTGAAATTTTCTTAGAAATAAGAAACTTGAACTTCAGTTAATTTATTTTAAACTAAACGTTTGAATTTTAGCTAAGGTTTTTCAATTTGAATTGGAATTGACATAGATTACGTGTTAAAATAAAAAATATATTTTAAATTAGAAAAAAACTGCAGTATCAGAGCATAATAGAAATGATGCTAAAAATTTATAAAAATATGAAAACCGCACACAAAGCTCAAACAAAATCGGCGAAAATTTCGCATTAATTTTGTTCCAATACTTTTACAATTCTTACAATTTTCCACTCGAGAATGAGAAAAATATATGTAGTTTGTTCATCCATTGCAGTTTGCTCGACCATTTCAGAGAATGTAAGTAAATGGTGTAAAATTAGGCAATATTGTTGCAATTCAATTTTTGTTTACGTTCAATTAGAACTCATTGTAAATGCTGAGAAGATGGAATACTGCAATTGTATTAGAAAATCTAATAATTTTGCATAACTGAAAACTGCCATTAAACTAAATGAGTATTCCGAAGAATTATAAGAAGACTCAAAACGAATATTGCCTCTGTTCCTCCGCCATTTTCCCCACATTCTATAAAGTTAAGCAGATGAAAAACATTTCTTTTCGGGGGAACCATAATTTAGTAAATATTTTAAAACCAATTAAATCGCGTAAGGCAACAGAGCTTTTTCTTGTATTGGAATTTTTTTAGCTGAATCTGCGAATTCATTGGAGTCCACCAACGTTATGTTACGTTCTAACATCCACGGCTCGCTGACTGTTTTGATTCTCTGGTCGATTATCTTTCTTATTTTCAGCTAACAATTTTATATTATTTGCATTTTTCTCTACCAAACCAAATGAAAACCAACAAAAACCGCAAACAAGAAAAAAAATAAAAGAATTAAGGTTGTCATTTAAACTTATATAATTCCTATTTTATTTGAAGAGAGCATAAAAGCAGAACGATTTTGAGAAACATTTACTTATATATTATTATTCGTAATGTATATTAAAATAAACTTGATACTTTTTGTTAAAACAATATAAATATTTAACAATAACAATAATAACAATGCTAGTAAGTAATTTGTTTTTGTATTACATGAGTTCGTTGTTTCGTTTTCCTACCGTTTCCTCAACTTTTTTAAATTTACTTCTTAGGAACGAGTTGTAATATAGTCAATAAATTAGTTTACTACGACGAATTTGAGTTAGAATGAAAAAAATACAAAAAACCGCATGAGTTTTCAAATGTTTTCGAAAATTTACCGTAATGTTCATATAATTGTTTAACAAATTTTTATGATTTTGTTGCATTGTTTCATCTAAGTTAATTTACATTTTGATTTTCGTCCGTTCAAAGAAAATTTCGTTTGGAAAAAACAACGTTTTGAAAACAATACCAAGTAAAATACAACAACTTTGTACACCGATTTGAATAGGTATGCATAAAGCAGCAAAACATAAATAATAATATTGATAATGATAATATTAATTAAATATTAATGATACGAATAATTTTTAAAACATACAAACAAACAAATTAAAAACAAAAACAGCAACAACAAAATTACATAAGCTAAAATACCTAAAATACAAAAAAAAAAAAAAAAAAAAATACTAACTCTATTTACATAACAAATATACTTCAAATATTATACTTAAACGGAAACCGCAACATAACACAAATCCCCTTCTGTATCCCCCTAACACTCTCTAGAACGACATCAAAAATGTCTACACTTCAACTAACACACACACACACACAATAGCAACAACAAGATATTGCAATCCCAAGAGTTAACTACATAAGAAAACTTCATATATACAAACAAACATGCATACATACATACATACAAACATACATACATCATACATTATATATATAATGCAAAAAACGACAAAAAAAATATTGTAGTTTAATATAAAGCATCTTATTAAGAATAAAATTAAATATTACAAGGAGCAAAAGAAAACTAATTCGTAAAGGAAGTGTCAATTTTTGTTTAATAGTACAATAAAAACAACACTAACAAACACAACAACATCAACAATTAGACACAGCTTAACACCTCCTCCTACATTCAAAGCGAATCACAGACGTGATAAAATGATAGGCCAACGAAGGATACCACCGTACGTTGCGGTCGTTGAATCCTAGCGAATCCATATCCGGAGACAGGAAACATTTTCTTAACCCAGTTATTTGCACAAAATCACTGAATGCCTAAATTAAAATAATCTTCATGAAAACCCAAATTTTAAGGTGCACTGCGATTAAAAAGGATTAAAGGACACTTAATCCACACATTAATAAAATTCATCTAGAAATCAGTTGAGTTGTCTTTAATCACCTCCAAGTTCAAGGATTATTTGCATGTTTCTAATAAATAGTAATCATACGCAGTTTATAACCACAAACAAATTGTAGTAGTCATACGTATTGGAGTACTTTCAATCATGTCTGTCTGAAGGAAATTTTCGTCGGATGGGTAGTTTTTTTTCTTTTCCCAAACTGTGTCGAAACACATCTGTTTTCACATAAGAGTAGCAACTTTTTCAATAATTTTCGTTTTTTAAATGAAGACAATTTTAAGATAGAAGAGAGGGTGCAATGCTCTTTCTAAGAGTAATAATGGAGTTACCGATTCTAGAAATCTGCAAAAAAACAAAATTTGTACTCATATAAAATGAAAAGTACTTTGAAAATATTATTCGTCATTTGTTTAAAATAATTCTACGAGTTGAAAAATCGCAAATACAATAACTTAAATTATACAATGATATTCACATGAAGCATTTAAAGACTATATATATATTTCTTCTTTTTTTTTTTTTTTTGAATAGAAAGACAGTTTTTAATTAAAAACGATAGCACTTCCGTTAAGAAAAACCTGGCTTTTATAAAAACTTTGTAGTTTATAAATCATTATATTGGCCCACTTTAGCCGCATATTTCACATTATCCGGTGTTATTTTACTTCCAAATTTGGGTTTAGGCGTTTTATAAATCGGCCAATAACAAAATTTTATGCGATCTTATGCGATTATCTTTCGTACTACAATCTGGGATTCGAAAATGCGGGTATGGGGACATTTTGACCAAAATATTCATTTAAAAGCGTTGACATGTGAAAATATTTCTGAAGTTTCAATACGCATGCATTATTTGTAGCACTTTTGTAACCATGAGTTAGACACTCCGGCTTCTGAATATGTAATAAATATTATTCTACGTACTCACACGTGGGTTGTGGTTGATACCAAAATCGCTGGTAAAGACTTTGTGCTCGAATGTGGAGTTGCATTGCGACTGGCTGCTACAGACCCATAGAGTGGCAGAGGTGGTAAGATAGGCCTCATCCGCCAATGGGGATTATGTTTCATGATAAGTTAGGCCTCACCTCCGCCAATGGGAATTATATGTTTCATATTAGCATAATCAATTTGCTATCTCTTGTACAATATCCTATAATAATTGGATATTGTAAAATCACTCCTATATCTAAGGGACACTTCATTTACCACTTATGTGGAGGGATCACACAATTTAGTTAAAGTAAAACGTTGCTCCACAAATATGCTATAAAAATATGCCAAACAAAACTCGCAGAACTGGTAATATAAGGCTAGAAGCTCACAGTTACTAACACAGAATAAAAAAAATAAGATTTTGAAATTTGTACTACGGATTACTAGATGAATAAAATGCATCTTCGAAAATTTCGGTTGTGCTCTTCACGTGAAATTTCCTATAGACAAAAAAAAATACTACTACAATAATAAAATCTTTAAATTAAACACGGCAAACGCACACATCGTTATTCGGTAACTAAATAAAAAATAAGCAGTCCATCTGAATTTTATACATAGGCAAAAAGAACCTATTTAGGTTTGGTTTTAGCTTAAAATATTACTCATACGTGGTCGGTTTATCAGTGTTAATTTGAGACAGACACACAGCAAGCGTTATATTTTTGTTTACATTTCACAATATGTGCATCTAATAATTTTAAGATTCTCCTACGTGCATTACGTCTCTGTATATCCGCCTTAACATATTCCTCTAATAGCGTTAAGAATTTCGATTCGATTCTAAATACATTTTAAACGAAAAACTTAAAAAATGGCTTTCGATTTTCCAAATTAGGAATTCTAAAAATCTGTCTGATCTATTGTGATAGAATTTTCATATTCCGTATATCGAATCTACAACATAACACACATTTGTTTGCATTTCCTTTGGCCAGATCCATTTTGGTTTCAGGAGGTTTAACCGCCCAAAGTTTCATTTTTGTAAGAAGAAGCCAATTTATTGCCAGAAATACGATATTATATCAGGCTTTATATGTAGGCTTCTCTTTTTCGGGGAGATGTTCTGAAGGACAAAGGATAATCATAATAAAAAATGTTAACTTTATATAGCAAAAAATATCTTCTGTTTTTTTTTTTTTTTTTGTGTGATGACATTAACAGGGGTATTTATTAATATATTAAAAATTCTGAATTAGGATATTTGTTCTTAATTTGGAATTCGCAGCACAAATGACTCAATTATAAAATCTATAATGAAATTTATGAAATTGCTGTTGTTCATAGACATTAAGTTCTGTTAAGAAAAGATTTAAATTAATTATTTATAATTTACACCAAGTTAATTTTAACGTTTATTTTAAATATTCTCAAACAATCTAACGTTGTAGCAACAAATCGCTCTATTAATAGAAGTAGCAAAAAAAATTATCGCCTCACGACACTCTTGATATTATTTTTAAAATGTAGAGTTCGAATTTATCTCTTAATAGTAAACCGTTTTCAACTTAATGAATGAATTTCGTTCTTAGACATAAGCCGAATACACACTTTTATGTATATCTACGTTTTGAGGTTCCATTTCCAGAGTTCGATGAAAATGATTATTGTGATGTATAGACATAACACAGCACATAACATTATATTATACGTGGTCGGCCTTAAATTTGATTTACAAAAATTTGTAATAATATTACGTTTATACTGTACGTAAATCTATCAGATTTGTATAATTTACAAATTTACAAATAATTTACAGCAGTCATAAATATCAGTAAAATATAATAGTCCGTAATATCCTAATACCTGCTTTAATATTGGTTTATCAGCTTTTGAAAATATACATTCAAAAAGCTTTTGACCGAAGCGTAAAAGTATAAATGGATGACTAAAATTAATCATACGTATTGGAATAATTTTTATTATAAATTCTTTACATACAACCCATCAATCTCCAAGCACTGCAAAATGGAATCCACAGGCGATTGTAGATAAATGCGATTTGTAAGCAAGTTTACCAAAATCGTTTTCAGTAGTAGTTTCATTAGTGTAGGGACTAACCGTCTTAGAGAATGAAGAAATGCAAAATTTCACATTCAAGTGCATCCTTTTGATATTAGTCATACTCAAAATCTACATACGTATGAGTACTAACTTTCATTTGGAACCACTTTTAGTTACTTAATGTTAGTCATACATTAGAACTTTTAATGTGTGTAATTGATAACTGTTGTTTAGTCCATCTTTTGGTTATTTAAATAAATGAAAATATTCATATGTTCCACAGAAAACAATTTAATTGGGATGACTTTATCTATATGTACATATATGTGGAGAAAAGGGTCATGTGTCCAGCTGCTAATGAACAAATTGAAATAATATTACCCATTCTTACCTCATTAAAAAACTTGGCAAACTATTTGCAACTAATCAAGCTTACTGTAACACCAAACTGCGTTCCATTTCTCTCAAATTTCTTAAAACTGAACTTATTTTTGACTACTAAATGAAATGTTAACTCATCATTAATAAAATGTTGGTATAATATCACGTATCCCATGTGACCAGACATAGAAACATTTGAAGATTATCATATGTATTGCAACATATAGATCGATTTCTCTCTTCTAGATAAACTTGCGTGTTTGGCAAACACTAAATTTTGAACAAAAATCATTAGCATCCAGGTTTTGAAAATGTTTCCTCAATCAAAAGTGAAATACGATGAAATTTTCGTGCGCCAAGAATTCATATATAAGTAACTTTCATACACATATTAAACGGCCTACATATTGACAAACGGTGTAATCGCCACCAACACCACCACCACCATCATTAACACAATCACAAAAACATGAACAACAAGAACAACAACAACATTATCATCATACAACAACACAAGAACATAAGAACATATGAACATTGTGTAATCGTAAATAGCTGGTGATAAATAATTTTTGAAAAATTAAATTGAATGAAAATTCAAAAAAAAAAAGAAAAACTATAAATATATTTCCCTTCCTTCTCCTGCCCCAACGTTTTGATAGAGGCCCGCAATGCAGTTATTAGAACAGGATAAGGGAATTATTTAGTATAATAATATTCATATTTTTAAATGTCTAAGAGTATTAAGTATTAAGTCTCCCTCCCTTTCCCCGGAAATAATTGTCTATACCTATACAAAGAAAAAATAAATAAAAGACGAAACACATATTTCGAAGCGGATCCCACAGGATTTGCTGCATAACAAGGAAAAAACTTAACAATTATTGAAAAAAACACACATACAAACGTTTAAACGAAAACTTAAGAAACGAATTATATTTATGGAATAATGACAATTTATATAGGAGTTAAGATTTAGGGCTTTGTCCTCATCTTCAGTTTAATTTTTTTTGTGTCTATTAGCAAATTTAGTAGTATGTGTGTGTCATATATACAAACAAGCAAACAAACAAACATATGAAACAAACAAACAGAAAGTTTAAAAACAATTTTTAGGTCATATCAATGTACTAAAAAAGGAAAACCAAATTAAAAAAAAAACAGCCACAAATAAACAAACAAAAAAGTATTATTAGGCAAAGAACACAAAATAGTAAAACAAAAAAAAACAAAAACTTCGCAGACATCACGGAAATGACTCCACAAAATATAGGTTACCCAGTTGAACTACACCGGTAACCACAACAAAGAGTACAGTGTGCTAATATTGTTTGTTAACAATTCATTACACCAATTTGTTATATTTTAGCTATAATTTTAATGGTCAATTGTTTTTAAATAAAAGAAAATGTCAAATAGATGATTAGCCTACGTTGCATTATTTTTTGTTTGTTTAAATCAATTTAGAGTTCACCTACAAAGCCGCATAGTTGCCACATGTATACAATAGCAGTCCTTTTGTTTTTGCAAAAGGACACAAGCCCAAAGATTCCCCACTCCTATGTCCCGCAAAAAGGTCACAGCTTTTTTGTGTCTGGGTACATAAAATAGTGTACTTGTTATCCCAATTATATTATTAAGCCGTAGCATGCGTTCTTCCATTTTATTTAATAATATTAAGATTTTTCATTAAGACTTTGTTGATTTTCAATTTTATGTTGTTGTATTGTTTTTTCATTGACGGAAAGGAAGAAAGAAAAATAAACTTCAAAGCGACTGTAATTCGAAGCAACTAATGGAAGTGGAATTTTTTGTGTAATCTTTGGCAAATATGCTGTAAGATATTTTCATAGCATTTGTACAAAAATATATAATATCGCATGAGAATAGATTAGGTTTTTGCCCTGACCCATACCTTAATTTAACAATAATGAATAATGAATAATGCCAAATATAAAATAATTGTATTAATTGATTTCAAATATACATATCTATGTGCGAGCTTCAATAAATATTGCTGACTAATTTTGTCAAGTCATTTTCATATTTTGTAGGGTACTAAAAAAAACCCTAGAAAGTATTGTTAATTTATCTGAAAATTTCGAAAATTTTACCTCTTTCTTGGTACAGCTCTACATTTTTGATATTTTAGGGTCAAGTAAGGGTCACAAATTTTGTTATGGGCCGCATAAATTGCAGCTTAATTGTGATAATGTGATTCAAATAGAAAACAAAATGCATAATATTTATCGGCAATCAGGTATTAATTGCTGTCACTATCGGGTGCAACTTATTAAAAATCCAATACTATCCAATACTATAAATCCTGTTGGCAAACAATTTGATGACAAAAAAAGAAGTCAGGTACTTCTACAATCTTCAATTCACCACATCTACAAAACTGGAACTGACCCGAACAAAATCACACACTAATAAATTAAATGTTTGTATCCGGTTTATCCTAACAATATTGATTATTCTGCGGCACCCAAATTGCTATTGCCCTGTTGCCCTGGACGAAACAGAGAGACAATTTTTCTCTAATCAATATAATAATTATACAGGACTTTCTATGAATTAGAAGCATTTTCGGGTTGCAAAAGTACTATTTTATATTTTAAATGTTTTATCTGACAATTAATGTTTTATATTAATCATACGCATCCATATACAATATTAGCTTACGTATAAGTAGCATTGAATTGTTTCTTTAGTATTGATCATACGCATCCTTGCACCAAATTGGTTCATAAAAGCAAATTCTAAGAATTGTATCAATTTCGTTCATCTACATACATACATTTTCATTCTTTGGAATGTAAACTTTCATTTAATTGTTATCTTATATACTTGATACTCCTTAGAACGCAAGACATTCCAAGAATTAAAAAACATTTTCAAAGTTTTTGTCAAAAAAAAAAAATTATTTCACGGAATGTATAAATCAGTCGTTTCTGTGAACTTGTACTTTGCTTTAATTTAATATTTCTCTTACGTACAAAGGAACAAAACCTTCTTACGTACAAGGGCATTAACCACGTACGCGTAGTATGGTACGGAAAATTCGGGACATCATTAAAATTTCGGTAAGCAATTTCCTCAGAACAGCACCATTGTTTTCATTTATTATTATTTATTATTATTCAGATACGAATTTTACTCACATATAACAAGTTTCTATTTTGATAAGTTGATATAATATCAACATATAGGAATTGTATCAATTTCAAAGAAACCGATTGCCAATTTTTTTCTGATGTGAAATGCTTGATCTGTTGGTATCCGCACGTGGCCCTGTATTAAGATTTCTTCTTTCGAGAAGTGTGAATATCTATCTTTTTCCTATGATAAGTGTCATTTTTTCGCAGCAGTATGACCAATGGAGAGAAATTTTCCCTTATTAAGAATACTTTATGAAGAGAATAACTTTGGGAAAAAATCACATTTTCTAATTTAGCAAAGTTATGACAAAATTGCTATACTTTTATTCGAGATGGAGGAATCTCGCCTTTCTTTGGAAATGACTGCACGTTTCCAGAAACTCATTTTAATTTTGAATTTTTAAAATTTTACAATTTGGTTTAAACTTCTTAGATATAAATTGTTCTTCATAGTTTTTGAAGCTCAAGTTTTTCTGCACCTAACCTCTCAACAGTTGTTTCGAATTACGAATTTTCTATAGAAGATAGCTTTAAATATTTGTATTTACAATAATTTTTTTTTTTGGATAGCACACAATTATTTTTATTTGTACGATTTATTTTCAAATTGATTACAATTTATATTATGTTTTCAAAAAACCAAAGGATTTGATGAACAACCACAACAACAAGAACAACAAAATCCTATTTAAACAAATAAAACCAACAAAACACAAATAAACACTTTTTATAAGCATTTCCTTACATGATCTTAATGTTTTTGCAATTTCAACAAAATACACTTATAAAATTAACAAAGCATTAGTATTACACAATTATGAAAACAAGAGTCAGAAACCACTTACACAATTTAAACAACAAATTGACACCCAATATATGTACACAAATACACAAAGACATGCCAACCAACTATTGAATTGAATATCAAATATCATGTTACACTGAAATACCAAACACACTCACATAAAAACACACATGCAAATTTGACAGGAAATAAAAACGACAACAAAAGCAGAAACATCCCCACACATTGATATACTTTCACAAGCATACAGACGTACGTACGCGTGCGTGAGCATACGTACATAAACTACCTTAACATTTATCAATTGTTAGACTACATTTTGAAAAATTTAAGAGAAATAGATCCCGCCCGCTCACCCTACGGAAAAGCAGCCGAATGGTTAAGGAAACACTCACTCTGAACACACCACAAGTATTGCAAATACTGCTACACTATTGAGTTCATTCGCAGCTACAGTCACAGTTACATTTACATTCATAATAAGAGTTACAATACCGCCCCTCCCTTAAAAATTAATGTAATGATAAATCTATGTATGTACATTTTAACATACGCTAAGTTATGCATATGCGTGTATTGCCAATATACAATTATTCATTTAAGCACCACACACACACAAACGTACACAAATACATTTCAAGCTACTGTACACACACACACACACACACACACACACACACGTACAAACAGCAATTAGATTTTGTTAGTAAAGCAATCGTCAAATCATCATCAGTTACATTATATTTGTCATCAGCCACCCACACGAATTCACCCCACCACACCACGTCACGTCACACACACACCCAATCACGAAGCTGTCGTCACAACACCTCAAACTTGGAGTAAAATACATGTGGATGGTAATGACATACCAATAAAATGCCATAAAATGGTACCAAAAAGGGTACTTTGTTCAAAATTAACCGTTCACCACAGTATTGATGTAAAAATAGTTCGAGATAAAAGCGTTTCATAAAAGAAAAAATGTTCGTATGTGGAAAACTTTTAAGTGATTTATAGCAAAAATAGCCGTTCTGACTTTGAATTGCAATGATGTCAGAGAAATTGTTTAAAAATAATATACATTTTTGGACATTAAAGGCTTTATGCAACACCATAACTTATTTTTGTTTATTTTTTCTGCCTCATCTCAAAAATTTTGTTACAATTCTAATATTTGTATACGCAATAAATAATAATCATACGTTCCCCCATAATGAATGGATTAAAATTAATCATACGTACTTTTCAGTAAATTTATATGGAATATAATGTTTTATTCGAATAAGATTTTTTGAAAATACATTCACTTTGTTTTGTGTGTAAATACACAAAATTTATATTTAATTAGTGAATGAAAAGCTATGCTTTTCGCAAAAATTCACATTTCTTCATACAATAAACATAAATATTTTAGTTGGCAAAGTAGCCAGATTATTCTCAGCAAAATTTTGAGTCTTCAATAGGAAAACGAATTCAATCCATTACCAAAAGAGTCCGATTTTTTAAATAAATTCTTGATCTGAAAATGCCTTCTACTGATTACCAGAGGTCATCATCTCTTTATCCAACAACCTGCCTGCTTAGAGTTTTGCTTTCATGTTAAAGTTATCCTATCCTAAAAACAAATAAAATTTTCTTTCTACGGTAAAAAAATAATTTTTTTCTTTAATTGCGAAAGTCTGTCGGAAATACAGCAAATATTTTCATATTGTTTGGAAATTTATTTCAATGAAATGTTCTTTATTTTTGAACATACATAGTTTGAACATATGTATAGTGAAATGCTGTTGCTGTAATTTTTAACTCGGAGGAGGATAGTAAGATTTTACTACCTTGAACTCTTCTCTTCAGGAAACAATTCCGCGTCGCAAATATAACAATGTTTTGCTAAACGAATTTTTACATTTCAAATACAAACTTAAGAATTTGAAAGAGAATATGAAATATATTTGAATTTGCATGATAAGCTTCAATTCATTGATTCCTGTAATGTTTAAAAGTTATTAATATATGGAGCCACCAGATACATTCAAATGCACTTCTTGCTATGTCAAACATCTTCTAATTCTTTTAATTCACACAATATGTAGAACAAAAAAGTACTTCGATACTTTCGGTGGACAAAAATGGACAAAATATTCATCATCCTTGAGTGCAGTGAGTTTATCGATGCTTCGTCTCACCAAATGCATACACAATCGACAGGACTACATACTAGTATAAATAAAAGCTCAAAAACACACACACACAACCCCATAATCATGTTTTGCTCAACCATACGCTGAGTCCTTTTCCAATATCCGATATCGCAAACAGAGAAAATAAACTTTCACCTACCGCCCTATCACAAACCATCACCCGCCTAGTCCCTCCCCACATAAAACTAATTTAATCAAATACTTACAATTCTTTTCCAATCTGAATACTAAATTATCAACAATAACCAATAAGAAATTAGTAGTTTTGATAGCCGAAAACAAAACCAAATCAAACCAAGAAAAGACATAGAATATTCATTTACAAAAACGATCGATAGTAATAGCAATCGAAAAACAACCAACAACCATTCAATTCAATCAACCAACCAACCAACAAACAAATTACCACAGATAATACTAATACTTTCTATATATGTGCAAAATGCAAAAATTTGAAAACCAAAATACATACATATATATATATATACACATATATATATCCAAAATACGAGAACAAATTGTTTGCAAAACAGTAAAAGACAAGAAGATACACATAAATATCCTAAAAATACATTTAAATACTCCTAAAAAATATACTAAATACATGTAATACTAAACTAATACTACTATAAACATATATACCTATTTGAAAAATAACAAAACAAAACAGAAAAAATAAGAGATACATATTGAAAAACGCTAAAACGATTTTTTTGTTTAAAAACGAAGAGGACGAAGAGAAAAAAATATTCAATAAAAACTGAAAATTTCAAATCATACACCGTAAAAAAAGAGAAAAACAACTACAAACTTGTTTTATTTCGCACAACAAATTCAGATTCTTGTTCTCAATTACAGCCAGTAACAGTTATACAACAAACGCAGACAAATGATTCTTTGATTCGTTTTCTTTTCTACTTCAGTTGCGCCTCTCAAAGGGTTAACCTAAACGCAAGCACACAAAAAAACAATTTTGATCGAGTTGTATTACGCTTTCGGTTTAGGTTAAGCCAGTAAACATGACAATACCACCACAGCAACAACAGCTACAACAAACCACAAATATCATAACAAAAAGTCCAACAACAGAACAGAATTCAAGAATCTCCCCACAACTACAGATACAGAACATAACGAAGGCCCCTCTCACAGCCCGCCAAAACCACAGACAGTTAACAGTCTAACAGTAACAGTAACATGATCACCATCATCACCATCATCCACCACCGTTAACGTTGTAATCAGACTTCATTGAACCTCATCAAAATAGGACAGTTCGTATGCTATTCTATTGTGTTCGATTTTTCCTATTTTGTAAAATGTTCAGTTTTAAATTTCAATTTTGTTTAAATCTGTAACGTTTTGCGTTAACCATTATCTTATGTTAATGTACTAAGTAAGTAAGTTACCAGTTTCAACAGTATCATTTCCATAATTTGAAATTTTGAATTCAGTTCATTTCCATGCAACTTTACATGGTGGCATTTGTAAAAACGTTTGTTATGCGATTGATTTCCTTCCAATATTCTCTTGCATTTGAAAAATTCTTCAATATAAGTTATGACTTATTGAGTTCGCAGAGCTTTTGAGTAGAATGTTAGCGTTACTTGTTCGAAATCCTTTTAAGTACTTTAGAGGTAAGGTAAGTATTTGTTTGATTTGTTTGAAAACTAAAAATATTTTCAAGTTTCTTAAATTTCGAGAATAATTTTAATTTATCGTGTAAAATTAATGTATTGATAAAATGTTAATTGATGGCATCGATAGTACTCATTACTTCAAGCTGAAAACCACGAAAGATTGGAAATTACATTTTCATTTACTGTCAAGCAAAAGTTCATTATAATTGAGAATTTTTTTCTTTTTTTGATATTGAGAGAAAGTATTAAAAATGAGAGTGAAAAATGAGATTTAACATGTGATATTGGAAAAATGTAAACTTAAAATGGCAACTGAAAAATGCAAAATAACCCTCATACCAACAACTTATCAACATTAATTTTAAATTAAAAAAATTATCAATAAACATTTTTTTCCCATATAAAATAATTTAATTTTTATATTTTTAATATAATTTTAATACACTCTTATTTTTTATTTCAATTATTTATAAGAGCATATTTGACAATGAAATTCTACATATGAAATGAACACATGAAATTGGGACTTTTCTATTTATAAACGAAAAAATTGGTTGCAAATGATGGCCCAAAAGTAATCAACTTGCTGAAAGCTGCCCCTTCAATTGCTTTGCCATCCATCATGATTTGGCATTTGTGAAGAAGAACGCGAAATGATTCTTCTTCAAAAATGCCAATATGTGTACAATTCCACCAAAGTGGTGGTCTGGATGTGTCATTGGGCCGTATTTTTTTCGCTGGAGGAACCGTTATCGTCAATTCAAAAGGCCTGAAATTGAAGATTATGAACTGAACGATATGGGGTTTCACAAAGACAGTGCCACAAGCCATACAACACAAGCGTAATTTCACGATTTGGCAACGCCATTTAGCCAATAATTTCACGTTTTGGTGACGTCAATTGACCGCCTAGAAAATGCGATTTGATGCCCTTAGACATTTTTTTTTTTTTGTGGAGTTAAGTCAAAGACCGTGTCTAAGTGGCAGTCAGACTTACTTAACCTAACCTAACCAATCTATAGGCGGTCATTTTATTTTATTTCGAACATAATGGCAAGGTCCAAGTATAATAATGAAATACAAGTTTCATAGAAATCATAGCTTCATGTTTGTTTTATTTAACTTTACTTTTGAAACCGAAAATTTAATATTTGCTATTAAAAGGGAAAATTACTTTTTTCGTGGTGTTTTGCTCAAAAGTATTTATCCGATTTTCTAAGGTTACAGGCTATTCATAATTGCAAAAAAAGAACCTGTTACTCAATATCAATTGAAGTTCTTCCAACATCAATTGAAATACCTCAATTTCAATAGTCATTTTCGCAATGTCATGTAGAAACTCCAAATATCAATTAATTTGTTTTGAATATCGATTAAAGTTTCTCAATATCAGTTGATGACTTCACAATAATGAATATAAGTTCTCATTTTCAAATAATATATTGGAGACAGCACAGCTAAGGGCGCTAAAGATGGCATTTTGGTGAATACCGAAATAGCTATCCGTCCAGCCAGCTGTTTCAATATAATCTATTTTAATAATAAATAGTTGCTAATAGAAAAACGATTTCGAACTGAATTAGGAACCAAAATCATTTTATAAATTTTCATGTAAATAATCTTGCATTTTCAATTGCACTTTTCTCAATATTAAATGAAAATACATAATTTCAGTTAATGTTTCCCCAGTATTATTCGCAGAGCACTCAGTTTCAATTGGAAAAAGCGAGATATAAAGTTTATCACACATCGCAATATGAGTATAAATTTCAATGATCGTTCGCATTCATGGGCAAATTGCTGACCAATTAAAAACAAAATTTTGTAACCATCGCTTTTAAAAATTTGATTTCATGAATTGAAGTACAATTCGTCAGTCAGTGATAAGGCTCATGAATGACTAATCTGTAGTTCTCTTTAATTTAGCGTGGACTTCAGTCATCCTCAGACATTCAATGATGTATTCTCACTGCTGTTACCATCTCTATTTTGATAATCTGCATAACGAATTTGTGATCCCGAGCGAAAATTATCAGGGATGATAATGTGAAGTCCATGTTTTAATAAACATATAACACGTAGAACCCGAACCAGACTAAGAAAAACATTTGTTTTTTCGAAATTCGGCTTTATTTATCACCATAGTCCCCTAGTTCTTTTCTACATAAGACTTGGCGAAAATGCTCGAAATAAACTTTAGTTTCCACAATGACATTATCATCAGGTAGTAGCAAAGAGCTTATATTTATAAACAAGAGAAAACCATTCGCTCATATTGCGTCCTTTATAATTCCGGAGAATAAATAGAAAATTTTAAATATTCAACATTGCCAGAGTAGAATTCTACACAATTTCAAATACGTCTTTTTTTCTTGTTACAATTACGTGTGCGGGCAAAATGTAAACTTTTTATGTTTATCTTCCAATATCGTTCTTCCAATATCATCGACATTACACAAAAAACATTTGCGTTTTAATGTCAGAAAACACATTAGTACATATTAGTTTTTCTTATGGCAACACTGCCAACTAATTCATACTCCTTTAGTTTCTTTCTACTCGCCCGATTTTTAACAACACGCCGTGAGCGAATCGTTTCCTCTTGTAAATATAAAGTCTTTGCAAGTCAGTAGTCGCCCGTGGCCACGTCTGAATATTAATGTGGATGGGGCAGTAATTCATTCTTCAATTCATACAAATTTGACACTGTTTCCAATCGATCTGACACATTTGTATTGTCTTGGTGAACGATTACTTCTATCGTCATTATTGGACGCCTTTTCTTAACTTCGTTCAGCAGACTATCTAAAAGTATCAAAGTAATTGGATGTCATGGAATACCACGCGTATCTAAATTACGAAGCCTGCAGGACTCCATTCTCTGAAAACCATATCGATTTTGTATTAGAAGCAACTTCAATGTGTTGGTCCCAATATTTATTGAACGATGTTAGTTATATGTCTGAAGACTTGTCGACTCTTTGATGAAAGCCAAGAAGTGAACAATATTAGCTCAACTTCAAATTGAAATAACTTAACTTTAGTTTATCACAACTGCAAAATTGTGATTCTGGATTTATAGGCCAATGGTGTCGCTCCAAATTGAATATCCATCCGTCAATACGAAACAGTCATAAAATTAATTTTTAGCCAGACTTTAGACTATTTCTTGCGCCGAATGTAGCATCATCGCTATCCTGAAGAATATATTTATATGTAATGAATAATAATAAATGGCGTCCCATTTAATAAAGTGACAACTGGATTCTTCGTCACATTTTAGCTCTTGCCCAGTACTTTACATAACAACATTCATATTAGATATAATGTTGCGACGGCAATTATAATACATAATTACATACATACTCCGAGGACTTTCACAACCTTTTTTACTTGTCCAGTTGCATATGACTCTGTAGCTTACAGTGAGATAGACAAAATCGATGTCTGAAAGCTGGATTTTTGTTGGACACAAATTGGATTTTGTTTTTAAATTTTGTGTGGTTTTCTAAAGAAATAACTAGAGTGTATCCCAAAATTCCCGTAAGAAGGAAATGGTTCATGCAGTAATTGACTATATGGCATACGGCTTCGTCTCATTGAAGATGCGTATAATCTATATCCGCATCCATATGTGGAGATTAAGGCACAAGAACTGAAGCTCAATTACTGTATCAATTTCGTATTGAACTACAAAAGAAATAATGCACTTGTGTTATAATTTCTGAAATATTCACATATATTAAGTTAATATATGGCCAAAAACTCATTCAGTGGCGATGTATCCACAAGCTAATACTCGAAATCTAGATGACGATACGAAAAATAGGCGATAATCTAATCCAGCGAGCACAATCAGTGACCTGGGTGAACTACCGATGATGTCGTCAGCCCGAAATCCACATCAAACACTTCGTGGATGTTTTTTTTTCAACAATCACCTTTTGAATTTCCTAATCGTCAACAATAACTCTCATCACTAAAGATGATTCGGTTGTTGTTGTTCCATAATTTAGTCAATAAACTTTCAAATTTCAAAGGCCACCAATTAGGTTTTTTTTTTAACAGTTCTTGCCTTTATATGAAACATAAAGCATTATCCAACTTCCTTAGAAAGCCCGAAAAATTATGTAATTTGCACGTCTCTTTTGCTATTGTTTCTTGTGGAAACGGCTCGTTCTTTTTGAAAGAACGTGAAGTCATATGACAGTAGAATGACGCTTGCATACATTATGTATGTAGTGCATAATAAAAGCATGTGCAAGGATGGTGTGAAAAAATATTTTAATTTGAATTCTCTCAACAGTTTCAAAATTTGTATAATTAATCTCGTTAGTTCAACTAAACTTTTTTCCCGCTATATAGTAAAGATAAAATATTTTTATTGCAAAAACCCTGGTAAAAACGATTTCTGTTTAACTTTTCTTTTCTCTCTGCATATATAGTGCGTTTCAGCCTCCTTCTCCTTCTTTCATAATGTTCCATCACGGCTCGCCATATAATTAATATTAGCGTTACGAGGGCAGGGTTATTCCCAAATGCAGTGCGACACTTATTATCATACCAAGGTTGGTCTGACTTTAAACAGTGGGTTGTGTGCTGCGCAGAATGTTGCAGGTATTTTTCAGGAATATCAGGAAGAAGGATTACTTTATGTTGACAATTGAAACTGCTTCAAGAAATAAACTATCTCTGGGATAGGAAGCATCATTATTTACAGCTTTATTTGTATTTGTAGGTATCATTGCACTATGTTTCTTTATATTTTAATTGCCCCTCTCAATTGAGCGGCTTGTGACAAGCTTAATCATTAGAGACTTTGTCGCTCACAGAGACCGCTGTCTCCGAATGCCGCGTATAAAGCGCTTCTTGTCGGAATGATTAATGATAATTGTATCATAAAATGTCCTTAGGTAGGCAGCATCATAATATCTACTATTTCTAATGTTTACAGCTTTCCTTCTACTATGTTTCTTTAAATTTCTTTTCTTTTGATTTGGACAATTGCATTCTTTTAATTGAGAAAACTTAATCACTGGAATTTTCGCATCTTGCATTAGCTTTTGTCTGTGATTTTTTCGTCACGTAATATCATCGCCAAATACTGGTGCATGGAAGCCTCTAGTGACACTTTTGTGAGACTCTCTTTTTTCACTTTCCTTCCTTCCCCGTTATTTAACACAAACAAAGTCTGGCAGCAGTCTACAATCAATAATTCAACAATCTTATCTTCAGTTTTGTGAAGATGATGAGAATTATAGGATGAGAGCACATAAATGTTACATATTTTTAGGTTGATGCAAATATGAAATTCTAGATACTCGATAAAATAAGCATGCAAAAATCAAATGATGCCAAACAAAACAATTCACTTAAAATACCGATAATTATATTACAACAGCTCTCGTAAACTTCGTATCCATTCACATATACGGGAAGGCAGGTGCAGCAATCTGTCTTGCGCTCAACCTTAGAATATTCTGATCGCTCGGGCGTTGAACAATAAATTTCTAATTAATATTGACTTTTATCTAGACGATAACAAATTTTGCCAAATAATAAATAACACAGTTAAATCACTCTATTTGCCAACCCTTTACTTTTACTTTTTCTCAATTACTACTATTCTATATACCTATATGTATACATGTGTGCGTACTGCAATCCATGTTTATGGGAGCCACTGTGAATGCATATGTATGCATTTTGCCGGTATGCAATAAAATAATATATATAGGTAGGTACACACATGTATGACGCCGAATCTACAACAACCTTTCGGCGATTCATTTGCATACACTATGACCACAATGGATTAATTGACTTTACATAATAAATGGCATAAATAAACAAAATGAATAGCAATAAAATCCTTGTAGGTACCAGCAACTACATTTTGTTGTCACTAATAAAAAAAACTCCCAAAGCAGTACAAAATAAGCGAAAACCACACCATTTCCAAAGATGAAGTGAAATGCAATGCATCGATAACAAGTAGAATTAATATGAATAAGCCTTTGAACATGAACACAAGCTGTTCACACACACACACACACACACACACAAACCAATACTATTCATTAGATTTGTTGACAAATATGAGATGGCAATCATACTTTTAGACGCATTTTTTAAATTCCATATTTTTTCAAAAGTATTCAAAAGTTTTCATCACCACGCCGTAGGTATGCGATAAACTATATTTACCGTACTCATGTTAACAAATTTTTTAAATATCATCAACTATCGAAGAAACTATTTACACATAATTGCGTCGAAAAACAGTAGGAAATTCATGCTCTTCCATCCGGGAGAGAAAAAATGGGAACCATATAATTTTGAAGAGCTGTTGGGGGAAAAAATTGTATAAAAGATCCTTATTCTGGTTTCTACAAGAAGATCTTCTACAGACAACCTTAAAGAAAAAAAAGCAAAGACCTGAGAGTATACCTTCTTAGTAAGGAATCCTAAAAGAAGCAAAACAAGATACGTTTGTTCTTGCAGAAAGAGAAATGGAAGCAGCTGGGCTCAATTCACGTTGTTTTCTGAAAAGAAAACTTACTAAAAGAAGAGATAAAGTGCGTTTCGGAACTGTTAAAAGACAATTAAAAGCCTCGCTACATGAATACTTTTTGACAGAGTGCAGGACATAAAACCATAAGATCTTCAAATCAGCGAGATAAGATGTTTATCAGATATTTTTGAAACAAGCTATCAGACATTCTCTGAGGAGGCAACTTTCTTGCAGAGAGGCAGAAGTATGGAAAGAGGCTTGTGTTTTGCTTATCATACAAATGATTTTGCTGGTTTGCTTAATAAGGAAGAGAACTTCCGGACATTAAGTGCACTGAATGTGTAGACTATAGCATATGCTTAACTTGACGCACGTTTATGTAGATATATCGGGAAACTTTTAAACACAGATGATGTTAAAGTGGCATATTTGAAAATGTTTCAATAATTATCATAACAAAAATGGTGTTGAAATACTTTGTCTAATTGCTTCGTTATTGAAGGGAGGAATGGATCATTCGAAGGGAATATTTCATTCTGCCTACTGTACGGTATCGGAATGTTTGAATGTATTTTAACTGCTCTGCCATGTGGATTTCTTAAAGACAATCCCGTGAGTGAGACATAGGAGAGTGAGTTGAGAGAGTTATGTGAGTCAAATAGAATATTAGTAACCTCAAAGAATTATTGAACTGTGATTGCTTAGTTAGTACTGACCTTTGTAACCGTTATTGTATCATTTAGCAAGATTATCTACAAGCAAAAAAAGTTTACACCGAAAAACTAGTTGCTTTGAGAACAAACGATCTTCTGTTAATTAACCAGAACCAAAATTAGCTGTCACCGACAAATCCCTTCAAAGTACAATCTTTTCAATAAGGTCCCCCAATTATTCACATATGTAGAACATTATTTTGACCAGTCTTTTCCTGTTCAATTTCTGACTATGTCATTGGTATTAATAAAAAATTACTTTTAAGCGTATACTTTACGTGATTTAATACTTCATAAATCATACGTAGCTAACATGTACTAAAACGGTTGGGGCACCGCCTATCATCCATTAGGTGTGATACTCTGACGTCCATAGAATACAAATTTTCGTCACAAATCAATAAATGGAGCTGAAACATATACAAAAAAAAAAATTATATATAAATTATTTGTTTGAAAGCAAAAATTGTCAGCGGAAATTTAACAACGCATTGCTTGAAACAATTCGACATATCCTTAGGAAAATTTTGAAATTTTGAAAATTTATCTGTAAATGATTAAAAATATTCCGTCGCTAGTGTCTCTATCCAGCAGAGTTACCAAAAAGGTGTCAAACTAGTTTCATTTAATTTTAAAATAACGTATAAACTGAATGCAATACAATACCAAAGTACCGACTTTTATAATCTGTCTTATATCATTTTGCAAGATTACGTACATGTAAACTATATTTTCGTGCTGATTGCTTTGAGAACAAACTATCTTCTGGTTAATGAAGCAAAATAAGCTGTCAACGACAGATTCCTGTGTGCTTAACTATAGTAACAAAAAAAAAAAATCTGCTAAATTTTATCATTTATAGAAATTCGTTGTTTCTATTGCCATATTTATCTGGAAATGGTGTATTCGGCTTACTATAGTGCAATATAGAGAGATTACATTACAAGTTTTTATAACTTAAGCACAGTTTTATTAAAACAAAACATGGAATAAAATAATATATTTCCTTATTTCGAATTATAATAACGAAATGAAATTAAATCGTCTAAAGTGAGGTGATTAAAATAAATAGAATATATGAAATTTTAGCAGAATTTTGAAAAATAACAAAACATGAATTGCAAGCCACATGTGTAACAAACATATTTACCACAAAATGCAATTCAAGCTATTCAGCGAAATTTTGTTGCGTGTTATTTTTATCTTAAAAAAAAAAACAAATTCCCATGCGTCTCATGAAAGAGACATGGCAGAATTCCTCACATTCAGTGAGCTTACACGCAATGGGGATCTGCAGTTTAATGACTATTCCGAACATTACAATTTGAGAAACAATAACCAAACTTGTCGATTACTCGAAGTATTAGACGTAACGACGTAACCGCCGCTCAAATAATGATAGGTATAGGTATATGTGGGGTTGAATTTACCGTCAAGCGAACAATAGTCGCTTGTACTAACCACCGCGTCATCGTAGATTTTTTTATGTCATCTTTTTATCTTCAAGAAATTCCAAAAATAGAAAAGAAATGACGTAAAAACAGGTATTGCACATGGGGTTATAAACCGTTGCTAATATATAAACCGATGTTTTTCGGAGAATTTTTGGTTAGCATGTTTGTTAGTTCTTTATAAAATAGAGTTTAGTATGAAATTTGTTTATTATAAAAGATTTCCAAGAAGTACAAAGATTTTAGGAATATTGATTATAACAATCATAATCTTATTACGCATTGTGAATATTTCTATATGTTAAACTCTTCACTCACTTTCTCATAGAATGACAAGATAAGTTGTTTCTATATATAATATTTTCATTTCCCCATCTTAGATCTCTTTGTCTCAATTATTTCAAGTGTATTATTTTGCATTTTGAGCTGATTAAATTTGTATTTCAACATAAGGGACCGTATCGTCACTCACATATTTTCACACATGAATAAAAACCAACACATTAGCGTAAACCCAGTTGTATGTATGTGTGCATTTGTATGACACGCCTTGCCTATATTAAATATACGTTATATAAAGCACAAAAGTCACAAATGTCGTTTGTAAGACTGCATGTTTTAAGAAAAAATAACGACACGACACAAATATGACAAAATTTCCATAGAAATTGAATAAAACCAGTTAGATCAAATTAATTTGTAATAAGAGGGTGGAAGAAAAATTGCCCCCTTCTTTACTCTACAATTTGTTTAATATAAAAACGTTGCTAGTTCTCGATATTTCCTATACATCCTTTAATACTACTTCTTCTTTTCCATTTGAATTTCTGAATAAATCATTGATGTTCGTAAGAAAGCGCTTTCGTTCTTTATATTTCGTACGTAGCTGGCATGTACTAAATCGATTGTAGCGCCGCCTATCGTCCATTAAGTGTAATGCTCTGATATCCTGAAGATACATATAGGGAAAATTTTCTTGATCTTATTACATAAATTATTTGTTTGGAAGCTAAAATTGTGACCGGCAATTTAAGAATAATTTACTGAACATAATTCGACAGTTTCTTAGAAAAGTTTTAAAATTTTGAAAATGTTAAATTTTAAAGAATGTTATCGCTAGTTTCACCATCAAGCAGAACTACCAAAATGGTGTCAAATTAATTTCAATACAATATCAAAATTGAGAATTTCCTATGCCTCTTTTTTCTGTAGGAATGAGCTATGTAACATATTGAAAGTTTATATCTTTCTCAATTCCAAAATTTCAAAATAAAAGAGTTTACATATGAAAGAGGAACTTGTATAAGTATACATGAAGATAAGCAAAAAATTGCGGCTTTAAGCATATCGGGATTAAATTATTATTAAAATTATTATTATTTTTTAGAGAAATATGACGTTTCAAAGAATTCCATTTTATCCCAATAAGAACAAAAAATTTGCACTTCCTTAGTTGTAATTTAAAATGTGAAAAAACATGGAACATTAATGGAGATGTACGAACTTTGTTGTGAAGTTGTTTTGTTTGCCATTAAATGTTCTGCTGTATAGATAAGACCAGAGTACGAAACAGCTGAAGCAATGTTTTTCGTAGGTTGATGTCGACAAAAAATTATAAAATAAAAGAAAATCATATAACACATTAAAAGATACACTTCTTAAATGATGCAAGCGGCAAATTGAACGCTCGTTGAAGCTTGTAAATTGGTTCGGCTAAATATTTTTAGGAGTGCGAACATAATTAACACAAACTTTGGCAAATTGTTTCTGGATATTTAAAAAGACTGCAGTAACATCTCATACTTTCGTCTAGTTATATCTATGCCATCAGCGTAGGCTAATAGAGATCTATGTGGATCTTCCCAACATCACATTCTTCAGAATATTTTGAGTGAGAGTGGATGCCAGTAGTTAGCTTATTTGTAGTTTACAGGCAATAGTATAAATTTCATCAGAGTAAGCAATAAGTTTTAAAACCAAAAGTATTCTCCACCTACTTTCACCGATTGCTTGTAATTCATCGATTGATCGCTTGTTTATGAAAGGTACAGTAACGTCTCTTTTTAAACCAAAACTATTTTAATCTCATTCTCAACCGACTTTCACCGATTGCTTTTGAATGTTTATGCAAAAGACAGTAACGTCTCTGAGATTTCGGCCAAGAATGTCTATAGATTGGGCTTGTTTAAATAGTTTGTGGCTTTTCTTAAATGTAGTGTTAGCAGCTAAATATAGAGAAAGCAATTTAAATCTTTCCCCACTATCACCTGCATCGTAATGTAGGAGAAGGCTGCTGTAGAATCACATAGTTTTCGACTAATGGTCTCTATAGTATCAAGGCAAGCGAACATTTTGCATTTTTTATTAAAGTATAGCTAGACGCTCATATACAGTTTCCTGTGACTTTACTCAGTATCATCTACATCGGAACATTTGAGAAGACTGCAGTATTACTCCGCAGTTTTCGACAAAAGATTTTTTGTTACAGAACTAATCGTTTAATTAAAAGTAGAGTTCTCTGGATTTGACTAGTATTATGCCGGAAAATGTTCATAAGATTGCCACTCTGCATAAAATCCGGTTTTCGTAATGAATATTTCAGTAGTTATGTATTATAATAAACCTCACCATTCTATATATTATCATTCTCTAAATTCGTACCAGCTGCGGGGGTATAACAAGAGTAGACTTTTCCCACAAAGGAGAAAAACACACATATTTATAGTCCAGAAAATGGCGACAGGTACTGAGCTGTTTTCTAGCCAGTTACTGATTTGTCAGGTCCAGGTTCAGTACCAGAAACAGTAAGAACCGATCAGATAGGCCTTTGACACAGTGCATTGATAATTGGCGTACGCAATTCGATTGGCTTTTTTAAGGATGCAACAGTGATCATATAAATATTTAATTTGGATTTAATATGATCGACGTTGTGGGTTTGTCAAAAACGTTTCATCACCGAGTTTATTTGAATTAACTGCATGATATATTGGCTTTTTATATATGATATGTTGATTTGTTGTATACATATGTATATTGTTCTACACATAAATAATACGATTTTGATTGTGGTGAAGCATTGGACACTTTTAATTTACTTACAACACAATTAAAATGTCACAATAAAAATTCGAGAGAAATACATTAAAGTTACTTCAAATTCAAACAAAAACGGTTTACTGCTTATTCGTGATAAATACAATGCCTGTTAATTTATTACAACAGCTGTTTTGAAAGACCATGAATTATAAATGTTTTAGTTCCTCGCAAAAAGGACCGATTACCCCAGTATTTTATGTTGTTAAAAATGTTATATTTGTAGCTTTTCAAATTATATAATATTTTAGTTTAGCTTTTTGTGTTTTCATCGTTCGAATACTTAAATGCTATGTTATGGGACCAACAACAATTTTTATTAAGTTCCGTCTTAAGTTTTGAAAACTTTGTATTATTGTTTTTAACTAATAGCTGAGCTACTACAAAATGAAAACCCACCTTGATAACAAACCGTGTAAATGGTAAGTAATCTGAAAATAAATAAGCAAAATAAAAAATAAAGTTGATGAAAAATATTCTTGTAAAAACAATTTATATAAAAACGAATTATAAAACAAAACTACAAACTAATCTAAGATACAATCCCTCAATTCGATTCATTTCAATTTAACTAAACGATACAATTAACAAAAAGACAAATAATTATCAATAATCGCCTAATCGTAGTCCTCTTAAAAGTGAAAGCCACCAGAAATCAAGCAAAACATATAAACTCCCCCTAACTTTCTAATCGGAAATTAAACATGCATGCATTTAAACGTTCACATATAGTGTGTGGTAGCAAAGAAATTCAATAATATTTGCAAATAATATGAACAACAGAATGTAAACCAAACAAAAAATCCTAAAATTAAAACAATAAATTATAACAGCTTCTAAGCTAAAGAAGGAAAAAACAAAGAATAAAATGAATAAATTAAGTCTAAACCAAGCAATATTTAGGGAAATTTTTTAAATATAACGTATAAATATTAAGTACATACACATAAACTCAAAATCGAACAGCAATTTGGACACTGTACACTTAGCAGTTTAGTTCAATAAAAATACGTTTTTTACCTTAATATTTGCACTTTGAGATTTTGTGATTACCACAACAACTTTTATTTGGCCTTACGATTTTTAGTTAGTTGCATATGTAAAGAAGAAGTATATTTTGTTTTTTTACTAAAGTAAATAGATTTGTTAAAATATAGTTGATAACAACATGTAATTTTATTTACATATAGATACATACTATATTATACATATATATATTTATAAATATATAAACGAATGATCCTAATGTCAATTTCAAGTTAAACTTAAAAAATAAAATGTAACAATGAACATTTGAAAACTGACAGAACTAATTTTAGCGTAGAAAACATAAATATTTTAGCAAAATTATTAGTGTAATAGAGAGATTTTCTTAAATTTATAAAAAAGAGACACATTACTTATAGCTCTATATATATAGAAATAGCATCTAAAAATTATGTAGTAAATTTGAAATTCTATTTAGAGATTCGTTTCAAAGCCAGACTAATTAAACAAAAGTGTTGGGAACTGCAAAGTTGTGACAAAAATATATATATGTATATGAAATTGTTAACAATAAATTTCCTCGCATGCCATGAATGAGATGGAGATGGAAGATCTTCTCACATTCAGTAAGCGTTAACACACATTCCATTTTTTGACTCACTCCACGAGACCTACAGTTTAACAACGATTATGATCATCACAGTCTGAGAAATAGGTGGCTGTATGTGGGATTGATCCTGCGATCATGTGAACGATAGTCGCATATACTAACCATCGCGCCACGGTCGGTTACAACATTACTATATCGTTTAAAATCTTGTCTTATATTGACTTCTGAAATTTTCTAATATTTGTCAGTATTTGAATGGGAAATGGGAATGGAAAAGAGCTTAAAAGAAACAGCTTACTCTTACTCTTACTCGCTATTGAATCAACGATATAACCAGAAAATCCTAATAATCAAAAACCTTATATTTCTTCACCCTCGGCCAATTGACATGACATGGGAAATACACAGTAGTTCATAATGAGTGAACCACAATTTTCCAATATTTCAAAGTAAACTTGTTGTTTTTCGACTATGTAAGACTAGCGTGCCACCTATCGCACATTAAGTGCACTGTACTACAGGGAATTCTTAACATGTAAATAGAACTTACAATAATAGATAAGAGACCATCGATATACATACATATATGGCACATTCATAGAGAAATGCGTCCAGCCCAAAATGTTCTTATAATGGCGTAAAAATTAAAAAAAAATTCTTCTTAAAGGGGTACCTTTGAATTCATTTTTTCGACCATTGTTTGTGCTGTGCTATACTATGCAAATGCCACAAATTTACAAAAATTGGTAATCAAATTATTAACGCGTATGTAATGAAATGTTAAAATTGAGAATGATGCTTTCTTTATGCAATAGAAAGTGTCACTTACATGTTTTTTCCAATAAAATCTCTTAAATTTTATTGTAATACGTTTCCGTTTTCCATATGAACCGTGATGCGAAAAATTTCCGACCTTCTTGGGAAATTTTTGGAAAATTTTTGAAGTTAAGGGTAATCAGTAGATGATTTCAAAATGGAATGAAAGGCAATTTAAATCTATTGAATAATATGACAAAAGAGGTTTAACTCTTTTTCAACCTAACCTATTTTGGCTTAAAAATAGATTTTATTTGTAATGAAACGAATGATTTAGCAGTACTTTATATTTATTTATTTAATTTAATATTTTATTTAAATATAATGAAATTATAGATTTAAAAGTGATTAATTCTTTACTTAAAAGTTTACGCCACATGGGAAATTTCACTTTTTTTATTTTATTTGTTATTAAATTTATAAAGATAGTGGTTTGTCGACCGTCCGTCTGCTTTACTCGTATATATAATAATTATACATCAAGAGCATAAAAAACCTATTCCCCTTCTCTCCAAGAATAGGTTATAGGAAAGATTCTCACATTTTGTGAGGCTGAAGACGTTTTGGTTGTTGTTGGCCAGTGGATGACGAAGGTTGCTTGACGATTCGACAAGCTTCTACTAGATTTCTCAATTACTGTACTGCTAGGACTTTTCGTGCCGTAACTCTAAGGATGGTATATGATTGTATCGGACGCACGACTATAACTGTTGCTGGATTGCTGGCTAATGCATTGAACCGAAAGTCATAACAGGTCCTCAACATCAAGATCAACAAGAGATTTTAAAAATGTAGATTTTCAAAAAGATGAAATAGTGCACGCGTGACCAAAATATACGGTTGGAAGTAGAATTATGAAAATTAAAAACTGATCATCATTTGTCTGCACACATGGCATAAAAGGGGATTTTTCCTAATTCTAAATATATTGACTAATACGGTGCCAAAAACGAAAACAGATTTAAAGATGCTGAAATAAAACACCTCTCCAACATTTAGACGAAAAGCAAAGTGACGATTATTATACTCTTTAGAAATATGAAAAAAGGAGGAAATTTCTGAAAATGATAAATAATTAAAAAGAAAGGGTAGTATGTACTTTCTGAAATATTTTTTTCGCGGACAATGAACCTTTTTAAGACGGTTCGAAATAAAGCCAAAGTAATTGGGTTTTTCTCCACAATTCGAAGATGAGGGAAAATATCCAAAAAATACAATTTCAGGGTCAATTTATGGCCAGGTAATCCCACCAATGTATCGGAATTTTGACTGCCATTCCGCAAATATTGACAATATTCCAACAGTTATTTTTATTGTAATACGTCTTCAGGCTCAATCAAGAGAATTGATCTAAATTTGTGAACTGTAGTAGTAAAACCAGAAAAAATAAAACAGTATTTTAAAAATAAAAAAGTTAATCCCATAATCATTCTACTAGTCCATGACTATTTCAGATTCAGAACTTAAGCTTAACTATACTTAAACAGTGCCTCTGCCAATTTGTGTTTAAACGGGTTAAACCGTTGAAAAACAATTTCCACCTTTTTCAAAATAATACCAATGTTTGGAAACTACACCAACTTCCTGGTCAAACTGGTGACAACGAGCTTTGCGCAACATAACTTAGGCAATGTAACTTTGTAGCGCTAATAAGACCAAATGTAACCCTAATGCGACATGGTGAACTCAATAATATTGAACGGCAGTTTATCGTAAAAATTGTTTTAGTGCTCTGATTCACTGAACCAAAAGAGAGCGAAATAATAACTTGTCATACCGTATTCACCACGAAAACCGACTGCAATTTTGATCTTCAATTATTTATAAGAGTTGACGAGTTTGCCAAATGAAAGATACAAACAATTTGGAGAATGAGACTTCAAAACATATTATTGGCCCTATTAGGCGTAGCTATTCTAAATAAAAGTTTGGGAAATTGCACATTTTCCATTGATTCTGAAAAGAGGATTTAAAAATTATATTGAAGGAAATTCTGTGAAGCGTGTAACATATGTTTGGGTGTATGCTCAATTTTTTTATGAAATATGCGCCCTTTTTGCCAAATACAACCCAGTAAAAGCAGTGTTTCTATTCATTTTTCAGTTTCAATAGTTAAATAAAACATACATAAAGGTATGATTTCAATGGAACTTTTGTTTTATTAAAATTCTTGGCCTTGCCATTATGTGCGAAATACGATGTCGTTTAAATGACCGCCTCTAGATTGGTTGCAGCGATAAATCCTTTTGAGGTAGTTTTCGTAGTTTTCGTTTTGACGTAACCCCACAAAAAAGTCTAACGCGTCAATTCGCATGATATTGATAGCCAATTGACACCGCCAAAACGTGAAATTACGCTTCCTGGAAACTTCCCATGCAATAAGACCATAATCGGTCGTGTTGTGTGGCTCATGGCACAGTCTTGCTGAAACTACATATCTTCCAGTTCATAATATTAAATTGCAGGCTATAAAAAGTCGGTTATCGTACGGCCATAGCGTTCTGAATTGACGGTAACTGTTGAGGTAACCACCGAATTAGAAAAATGACACCTTCAGACCATAACGTGCACCAAGCAGTCATTTCTTCCGGATATAATGGTTTTTCCATAATCACTTCTGGGTTCTCTGAGTCCTATATGAGACAATTTTGCTTGTTGAGGTAACCACCGAATTAGAAATGAGCTTCATCGCTGAAGAAAATGTTGTTTGAATGAATGCCCACGTTTGAATCACCACATAAGATGACAGGTATTTAACAGCTGACAACCTTGCCAGACCGACGGTTTGAAACCACTTAATATATAACCCTTTATAATGTGGCAAACAAGTTTTAATTGCATTAAAAATAAAACATAACAAATCTGAAATTTTTAAATAAGTAAATAAGAATGTAGGATAAATAGTAATTTTTACGAGGTCTGAAGAAACTGGCTGATGTAGCAAAAACTGAAAGATATTTTTGTGGAGAATCAGTTACATCTGCTCAAGTGCCCAAGTTTTTACAAATGTATTGAAAAAAAATTTTTGCAGGAAAATACTGATTGATTACTTGAGGAACCTCTATGATATAGAAATGTTTATACACGAATGTAAGGAAACCGAAACGTAACGTACTCAAAGTTAAGATTGTTAACTATACATGCATAAAATGTAGTAAAAATAAACTCATATTTCGATATTGCATCCCCTTTCTTTCCCAACACTTGTTAAAAAAAAATGCCAATAATTCCGTTCTTAATTTTTTTGCATTTGTAAAGAATTTTAATTTATTTATATTACAAATAATGTATATAATTTGACAGAGATTGTTGCTTTCAATTGACATGATTTTAAACAATACCTATCATACAAAATAACTGCAAACATAAACTTATATATAAAATGAGTCCAAATAAAAGCCACCGCCTTTACTTGATAACAAAAACTTGTAAAACTTATATTTGTAAACTATACATACATATATATATATATATATATATATATATATATATATATACATATACTATAGAAGGAGAAAAAGCAAAAGCAAATTTATCCGGGGGAGTGTGAATAGCCATGCACCCATAACAACCCCTACAACACATACATACATACGAGTACGTACGAGTATATGCCGTAAACCAACAGAGTTATGAACACACTGCTTAAATACACAATTTTAATTATTGATATACTTAGATGCGAACACACGCATACATACATAACAAACGAATCGTACAACGATTTTGGCGCTACCAACCGAGGCAAACATAACGTTACCGAACATGACAGATATATATTACTTTACTCAAAAATCGCTAAACAAAACACACCTATTAATCCTTCTCTCTCTCTCTCTCTAAACGCTGACTGCAATATACCACCACGATCAATGATAAATAAACATTTTATAAAATTTATCAAATAAATAAACTTATACGAAAAATTATTGAGCAAACCATGAAACAAATAAATAAAATTAAATATATATTTTAATAAAAATCTCTAACAATTTAACGCAAAACATCATATACAATATAAAAGGAATATTTGTTGAATAAGAAACGAAAAGAAATTGAGGTAGCGATGATCAGTGGGTTTAATTTTCAAATTTGGTAGTGGAAGAGATGAAAAAGGAAAGGAAATTAGCAAAATTTTTTTCGGTATAAAATTCAAAATTTAGCTACAACCAAAAATTATTTGATTTTCATAATCTTTGCTAAGGCTTTTCATCACTAATTATTCCTTCCGCCGATTTAGGGAAAAGTTTATATACATAACGATAGAAACTCATTAAAACCTACAAATCAAAGTCGCAATTTTACATCACCAAAAGCCAGAAATGTGACATAAAATATTTATTAAAGAAACGCACACAAAATACTCCCCTCAAATGGTATACCAGACCTACAATTTGGATTACTTTCCTTTTGGGAATTTCCTTAAAGTGATTTTAAAGCGTTAAGAAAAACGGTTGTAGGGGTTTGTAGAGAACTAATAAAATAGTCGTTCTTTCTCCCGTAACTCATAGTTCACGAAATGTTTGTCTTTAAACCAGATTTTTATTTTTGGTTATATCCGTAGAATTTCTGTAAAATAAATAGCAGTATTAATCACTGGCTATTGATATTTCAAAATTTAGTGCTTTTATTGACTTTATCCGGATTATGATCCCGAAAATGATGCTAAAGTTTAAAGGTTTTGCAAACTACAACGTATTACATGTTATTTTATTCGCTGAAATTAAATCATCTATTAAATCAGTTTACAAAAATGAAGTTTTTCCTCCATCAATCATAATCTTCGTTATCGAAAACAATACTATTCCATCTGTTGTATACAAACAAGTTTTATCTGTTGAAGCAAAGACCAGTAAACGAACGGAAGCAGCGTTAATCACTGGCTGTTGATATTTCCAAATGTAGTCTTTCCGGTTAGATGCTATTAACGATTCAAGACCCTCGAAAATAATGTTAAAGTGTAAAGACTTTGAAAGACTTTCAGAAAGTTCTACTTAGTATTTTATTCATTAAAATTTACCGAGTAAATGAATACACAAAAATTAGGGTTTTCCCCATCGATCACAATGTTCGGCATCGAAAACAATAGAAAGCAATGAGCGTTCAGACCAAAACTGTACGGATAAATTCTTCTATAATTAGTTAACCTGTGCAATATTAAACTTGACAGCAAATTTAGGCTCTATTTTACACTCATGGTTTGAGTGATAAATTCAAAAAAAAAAAAAAAAAAGAGCTATATAAAAAAAACTTTCAAAACACTTTTTAAGTCATTACTTGGCGCTGATATATCTGAACCCGAATTGAACTTAATATTTCGTGTATGTTTTTAACATGAAAAAAGACTAAATCTGGATATTGGATTATTTCCTATATAAAAATTGTATTTCTTTGCACTAAAAGCGAACTTTTCTGTAAAGAAAGTACGTTTTTCTAGAATCAAAACATATTTTTGTATAAGGAAAGCGTTTTGCTTTATAAAACAAGTGTACTACCCTATCAGTGTACTTTTCTATAAGAAAGTGTTTTTCTCTATAAAAAATAAAAATGATTTCGGTATGATAAGCGTTCTTTTCTATAAGTAAATTGCACTTTTACATAAAAAAATATAATTTTCTATAAGAGAGTTGTACTTTTTTTGTAAGAAAATATATACTATTTATTCTATAAGAAAAGTGTGCCTTTATAAGAAATATCCTAAAAGGAAAGTACACTTTTCATATATAGAAAAAAACAGTTTTCCGAAATTATCCGAAGTTTTCTTTAAAAAAAACATTAAAATATTTGCAAAATATGCAATGAAAGAAATATTTCGGCTTCAATTGCGAGGAGGTTTCTGTTTAACTATTTGTAATTATCCAAATGCAAAACTATAATATAATATATTGGGGATTTAAAATGAACCACCTGATATCAGCGTAGCGATGTAAAACATTCCGTAGAATATACCTTTCGGATGATTATACGTTAAAGCTTTTGCTAAAAAGCAACAGAACGTGATATCAAATAATTTAAAAATTTGAAGTCAGGGTAATTTCTGGGCAGAAAATCACATTTCCTGAAAACATATTGTAATATTACCATTATTATCAATTTTTACAAAAGTATAGTTTTAAAACTAAAGTGCTAAAATAGAAAAATTATTACGCTTTATAATTTTTAACACACCAAATTTGTTTGTTAATCCCTGATGCCTGATCACCACCAAGTTGATAAAGAAAATCTCTTTAAAGTAAACATTTTTGGAAAATTTAGCCAAACATTTTTAGATGTTTTACCCCTTCCTCCCCCCAAAAACAAACTGCTTTATGTGTCAAAAACTTAGTGATATTTAAATGAAAATAAGAACAATTAAAGCGAATAGACGAGAAATCAATTGTTAATATTTAAATATAACGGAAAAACAAATATTTCACTTTATAACAAAAAACGAAGAAAACAGAAACTAATAAAATTATAAAACGAAAAACAGATATTTTTAAACAACAACTCATGATTGAACAACCAACAACCAAATACGATAATATACTTTGTTATTATTCAAGGGAAACAGAAAGAATTCTTTATAGTAAATATAATAATATTTGAAAAGAAAAATAAACAACAAGATTTGTTAATTAATTGCTACAACAACAACAAAAATATTCGAATAAAACAACAACATAATTATAAAAATTGTTATTTTAAATTACAAAAAAGAACAAAACGTTTTTTTGTGAATGATGAAAAGAACGAAAATAACTTTTATGAATGGAAATTATACAAATATTAGAACGTTCATAAGTCAAATTACAAATAATTGAATAAATATAACACACAAACAGTATTAGTTGCAAGACAAACAAAAGTATTCATTATCACAATGAATATCATAATTAATTATATAAATCACAAAACGAATATTGAATCATTAAGTGACATTATCTACAAGTTGAGATTGACAAAAAAAAAAGAAAAAAAACCGTAACATGAAGTGGCATGAACGAAGTTACGATATTCCATCAAATTGTTTCATTTTAAATACACTTATTAACCACTATAACTACAATAAACCTACCAAAATAACTCCTCCCCCTCCCCACTTCCCAGTGCTACACCATCCTCCCTTTCACTGAAAAGCAAAACAAGCATTAACAGAACAGAAGTGACATTTTAAAAACTATTTAAAATAAATCCATATTAAAACGAATAAATAAATATTTGCATTTTCAATTCTCAATTGTTTCCAACATGTACAACATTTTGTACTTGTGATTGTGATTTACGAAATATCTTTAACAGTTTTATTCAAACATTGCCTAAGTTATAATGATAATTTCATTTCATAATGTGTCACTTCCTTGTGGCTAATTGTTTAATTTGCTGCAGTTCAATTAAGCTGATTGACCTTACGTGAAATGAGGTCATAACTTGCCAACGCAAACATAATATCTGTATCCGTTTGTGAAGGATCACTCAAAGAAAAACGTAAGTATGTGACGGAATACTTAAGGAAATACACAACGTATTTGTGGAATAACAACTATAAATTGCAACAGAATTTTCATGAAAACTTAATACCCGCTTACCTTTTCTATTACAAACCAACAAAAACGAAAAAAAAAACACAATGAGTCTTTGGGGCAAAAAGAGGTAACAAATACATACATATTTTTGTCCCAACATTGCCCAATCAGTTAAAATATTGCATTCTTTGGGCAACGGACAATGACGCTTTTTGACAACATAGAAAAAACAAATAAAATTTAATCGGATAAACAAATTAAACCCAAACAAAATGTAGTAAAAAACTTGGCATAAAATACCAATTAACGCATAAATTTGTGAGGCTTTTATTGAAATCGTTCCCGCGATGCAATCGGTAAAGGAATTCATACATAACCAAATAAACATAATAAGGTGTAAACTGGAAAAGATGTGATTACGTTAAAATATCACATCCGGCTACATATTTGTTCAATTCTTCTAATACATGAGCCTTCTAATACATGGACCTTTCCCAAAACTAGCCGACCCGACGTATCGATGACGCTAGTAGTTTGAAACAAAATTATTTTGGTAAAATATGGCAACCTTATGAAACATATGTTTTAAGATTTAAGGCGCCACATTGTGCAGCATTTTTATTCGAGCCATCAAAAGTAAACGAATGAACGAGTAAATTTATAAACATGGGAAAAATTGGTCAATATTTCCATTTGAAAGGTATCAGTCCAACCAATATCCGAGCTAGATTCTACTCTGGGGGAGTTTGCTCCTTCATTTACCACTGTAAAATATAGAGTTTAAATACTGCCAAGTCAAACACTGGAGTAGTTGACCAATTGGGATATCCACGCGGTTAAGAAAATCCTCAAAATAGTAGTGGATGATTGCCCACTGAAGGTGTGTGAGCTAGCTGAAATTGTAGGCATTTCAAAAAATGCTATACGTCGTATGTTGACTAAAGATTTGAAGATGAGAAAGCTGTGGGCAAGATGGGTGCCGCACTTGCTTTCAATAGAACAAAAACAGAGTCGTGGAGATGTTTTAGTAGGGCGTTTGGCCGCAATAAAGCCGATTTTTTGTGTCGATTTATAACCAAGGATGAGATATGGATGCACCACTTCAAACCTGAGACAAAGGAACAATCAAAGCAACGGATTGAAATGGGAGAATCATGGAAGGCGACGGCGGTTCCATCTGCCGGCAAGACTATGACGTCTGTTTTTTTATGATTATTTTTATTGATTACCTTCAGAAAGAAAACGCCATCAACGACTAATGTTATGCTACTTTATTGCAGCGTTTAGGTGATGAAATTGTGGAAAAAAGGCTGCATTAGGCGAAGGGGAAAGTGTTGGTTCATCAAGATAATGCTCCAGTTAACACCTCCACTATTAAAATTAAATTAATGAATTGAAGTTCGTATTGCTTCATCACCCACCTTATTTGCCAGATTTAGCTTCCTCGGACTATTTTCTATTTCCAAACTTGAAAAAATGGCTCGCTCGGTGGTAAAAGATTTGCCAACAGGATTTGAGATTTGATAGCTATTTTAAGGAGTTTGACAGTTCTTACTATAGAAAGTTCTTACTACAATAGTACAATAGTGCTGAAAATAATATATTCAGCTATGTAGAAGAAGATTATGTTGAAAAATCAAAAATTTTTTTACGCCTTCTTTGTTAGGTCGATTGATTTAGGCGACCGCCCACGTAAATTAACAAAATGCTAGTTTTCCCAAAGATGGCTAATAAGTAACCATTGAAATCGCAGACTCTTTCTTTCATCTGGAAAATAATTTATTTTTCAAACCAACGAAGGATTTCACACTTAAGAAAACAAAAATAATCTTAAATTTATTTCTCCAATCTATAGTCACGTTCATGCATAAAAGCCAAAAATTTCGGCCAATAAAGATCGTTAGAACTTGCGCGCGGGGGGAGAATTAAAAAAATTTTTTTTTCTTACTCTTTAATTGAGCACCACTTTCATAATTTTTCAATTTGAGTAAAATTTTCAAAAATGCAAACAAAAATGTGCTCTACTCATTTTATTTCAAGTCAGCAACTATTTTGATTAAATTCATACGTTGTAATTGTTTGTATACAACGCAAAAATTGTCCTTATAACGTAAACCAAACGCAAACGAGCAAAACAAGAAAAACATGGAAATTAATTATGAAATTTTAAAATGCAATTATCTCTTAGACTTAATATCTGATGGAAAAGGACATCCGTTTTTTGGGTACAAAATTATCAAAATTCGTTATGAAAAATGAGTCTATCAAATGGTGGTAAAACATTCAACATAAACAAAACTTGAGCGATAGAAAATCATACCTGTACTATAACAAGGTTTCCAGAGAAAGTGGTAATAAACCAATTTTGACCAAATTATGGAGGCTATTTAAAGTATTGTCGTACTCCAATATTCATTTGTATGTCCATACAATATGAATCCAAAGATGGTCTCCTCGCTGACCCAGTTTTTTTCTTAAGCCGGCACGACTGCTTGTATTAATCAAATTTGGGAGTTTTAATTAACCTGACGGGCATTGCTTCAAAATTTGTCATAACATTATGCCATTCTATCTTAAACGAAATAGTCTCAAGTCTAACTTTCTCTCAACGTCAAATACAAATACTATATATCCGTCATATGTTCAAGATCAAACCGATATCTGCAAGTTTGAAAAGCTTTTCAAGCGACATATTTGCATTTGGCACAACATTAACCTATTCCAATTCAGTTCTAACTTTTGATTTTTTGTCAAAAATTTGTTTGGTAAATAGTAGTACAAAGCAATACCGCTGTAGTTATGCTTTTTTCCAATAAAAATGTTGTCTCTTTAAAGCTAAAATTTCAAAATTCGAGTCACAAATGAAATGTTTTTAAATACGAGGTGTGTTAAAAAATAAGGGGACATTTTCAGATTACGCGGGCTACGACTTTTGATTATTATCATTTTTTTTATATTGGTACACTCGTCTCGAAGATATGTTGACTGTTTTATGCATTTGTCATGTTTGGTTTGTTGGTGAGAGGCATAAATAAGACAAGTGTTTTGCGTGTTCGGCGATTCGGTTTTTGTCTTCTCAATCGTCGCAAAACGCCGTCGTTTCATGGGTCTCTTAAATCTAGGGAACAGGAAAACGTCGCGGGGGGCCAAATCTGAAGAATACGGTGGCTGAGGCATGATAACGGTGTCGTTTTTGGCCAAATAATCTCTCACAAGCAATGATGAGTGAGCAGGTGCATTATCATGATGCAAAAGTCATGCATTTGTTCACCATTTCGGGCATTTTTTTCGTATTGCTGTACGCAAACAGCGCATAGCTTCAAGGTAATACTCCTTATTTACCGTACGACCTTGTGGTACGAACTCCTGAGGCGCTACTCTATGGCAATCGAAGAAAACAGTGAGCAAAACAATGACATTTGATCGAACTTGGCGTGCTTTTTTTGGTCTTGGCTCTTCTGGACTCTTCCATTGGGATGATTGGGCTTTGGTTTCAGTGTCATAACTATATACCCATAATTCATCACCGTTATCAGCTATGGCCCTTTTAAGCAACTCTGGATCATCGTTGACGTCATTCAACAATTCCTGAGCGATGCTTATGCAATGTTGTTTTTGGCCAAAATTCAGCAATTTTGGAACAAACTTCACTGCCACATGCTTCATGCCCATAATTTCCGAAAATATTGTATGGCATGACCCAACCGATATGCCGACATCTTCAGCAATTTCTCTAATTGTGATTCGACGATTCTCCATAACAATTTTCTTCACTTTGTCAACATTTTCATCGGTTGCTGATGTAATGGGGCGTCCAGAGCGAGCGTCGTCATTCACATCTTCTCGACCTTCTGTGAAAAGCTTGTACGACTTGTAAACATTTGTTTGACTCAGAGTACTCTCGCCACTGTTGTCACTGTCAACATTTCAAATATTTTTGAGCACTTAATTCCATTCTTTACACAAAATTTTATGCAACTTCTTTGATATATTTATTCCGATAGCAGAAAATCGCCGAACACGCAAAACACTTGTCTTATTTATGCCTCTCACAAACAAACTAAACATTCTATATGGATAAAATCGTCAACATATCTTCGAGACGAGAGTATCAACGTAAAAAATGTACGTAGCCCGCGATTTTTGAAAATTCACCTTATTTCTTAGGGTGCTGTTCTTATTATTACCTTCAATTTAAGTACATGGCTTAGTGAACCAGCAAAACTGTAAGGCAAAAATTGTTGTTGTGCTTTATTTCATTGATGATTGGGAATGCAATGAATAATTACGAAGTAATTTTCTACACTTATAACTTAAATGCCATATTGCAAACATATTTTTGAAATCGATTTTCTAATCCTAATATATTTCCGTAGAGATTTGAAAACATTTTTTGTATAACATTTTGTCAAAAAATTACTTTTGGTGATATTTTTACCAATCGGATTGTATTAGTGTAAAGCAATGTTAAACTATAATTCGAATTCGCATCATCTTAAACCAACTAATCAAAATTGCTTAAAAACGTTTTTGGTAATGCCTTTTTTATTACCGTATACTGACCATGTTTTCTCATCATCATCATCCATTTCGTAATTGCAATAAACGTTCACAAAATGACCTTCGTAGTTCTATTGGCCTATTGACTATATTTTTAGCTTGTAAATGTTAGCCATAAAAGTCATTACTTTACAAATGCGTCCCTATGCAAAGTTCCTCTTTTACTGTGTAATCACCGAAATGATAGAACCATAAATGCTATCAACTGAAATTCTGTTGGCATTAAATTCTGATTGAAACAGAGAATTTATGACCATGAATCGCGTGCAAATGCTCGATTTGTCAGAAAATACCATTTCGCTTTCTCCCATAAAACATTAAACATTCACCAGAGATTATGATGTCAAGATAAAAGGTCATAAACAAACTATGTGCTCGTACAGCTGCGTACAGTTGCAGTGGACGAACGAGAGATTTTCTTCCTAATCCAATAGACAGCCATAGAATCTGCAACAACGTTACGCAGTTACGTTAATACATACTCTTGTGAATTCTTATGAGCACGAGGATTGCAGGCAGAGGCGGACTATAAATCATTAGTGGGATGGACAGCTCACCAGATTGGATAACTTTCATGCTTTTCCTTCAACATTCCTATGCGGATAAAACCGCAGTAATCCCAACTGGTGTCATTTTTAACAAAAGTATAAACGTTATCGCCCAATAAACGTAAAATGTCACTACTACAATCTCAACAACTATTGAGAAGGAATCAGCAATATTGTACTGTGCGAAATGTCGTAGGCAGACTAAGCTTTATATTGGGAAAGATTGCTGTAGTAGCAAAAAAAAAAAAAAACTTATGTATACAATGATCGAATTCAGCTCTAGAAATGCGATCATTTTTTACATTTAATTTGATTTTACCACTTATTAATTTCAAAAATTTTTTTTTACCATTTATTAATTGCTAAATCTTTCCATTTTCATGACAGGTACCCAAAGACTGGTTGCAATGCGACTCATATTAATTGTAAACCTTAAAGTTACCAAACGGTGGATGTATAAAAAACGTTTGTTAATTAAGAACAATTCAGCGAAAGTTATGAATTTTATCAAAAAAAAACCTGCAAATCGGTCATTTATGTGGGAGGTACCAGAAGAGACTGGCTGGGATCATAAAAACTCCGAATACCGATTGCAAATTTCAAAGAAAAAATTAAATTTCGCAAAGCCGGTAAATTTGCATGGGAGATATCAGAGCTATACTCTTCAATCTCATTCCAAATGTAAATCTACCAATATGGCTGAATTTATTGCATTGAAAGAGAGGTCTAGACCTAAGAATATACCAAGATGCTCCAAAAACTAATCGATTTAACGAAGAAGACACAAAAAATTTGGGAAAAATGTTTTTTAATTTTCAACATTGTATCCTTTCAGCTCAATGCAATTTTTCCAGCGGTATTCAATAATGTCTATATCCTGTTTATAATAGGAACTGGCAAACTCCTTAAAATAGCCATCAACCGCACCTTCAGTCAACAATCTTCCAATACCATTTTGAGCATTTTCTTAACCGCTTCTGGCGTGGTTACCTCAATTGGACAACTATTACGTTGTTCGTCTTGGCAGCTCATACGGCCTCGTTTAAGATCTGCTACCCAATATTTTGCAATCGTAAATAAAGGAGCAAACTCCCCCAGAGTAGAATCTACATAAAGCTCGGTTTTAATATTGGTTGAACTCAAACCTTTCAAAAGGAAATATTGAATTACATTACAGTGACTAATTTTCCCATGTTTACAAATTCACTGAAATCGTTTACTTTTGATGGCTCAAATAAAAATACTAAACAGCGTGGCGCCTCGCAACTTAAAACATATGTTTTATAAGGTTGCCACTTTTCACCAAAATGTTTTTTTTTTTTTCAAACTACTGGCAGCATCTATATGTCAGGTTGGCTAGTTTTGGGAACGCCCTCGTATGATTTAAGTTAGGAAACTCAAAATGGAAGAATCAGATGAATTTTTTAAATTTTGCTAGCAGCATGAAACAATACAAAACACTAAACGGTAAATTAATTCAGCCTACGAATAAGAAATTACATGCAAAAGAATTTAATTCCTATAAATCGGTCAATTTGTAGGGAAGGTGCCAGAAGGAATGAGACATGGCAATCCTTTTTCAGTCTCTGATTTAAGTTTATCAAACACTTGCTGTGTGCCAAGTATGACTGAATTTATTGGAATTTAATGTAAGATATCAGTCAGAGAACACATCTAAATTGAATAGGTCACTTCGAATTTTTTTAAGTTTTGCCCAGAAATATGATTATGAAAATTTGGATAACTACAGTTAACCAATAAAATATAATACAACAGAGAAAACTTTGAATTTCGCTAAATCGATCAGTTTTAAAGGGAAATATTAAAATACATGGATCTATATGATCCATTTTAAATTTTCGTTTCCGAGCTGCCAAAGTATTAGGTTGCCCAAGGTTTAAGAAGTTACATGCCAGACTGACGGCGGACACACGCCAGCAAGTGTAGGAATGGAAAGAAAACCGGATAAATTAAAGTATTTCAATATATCTCTCACCATTTATACGTTTATTAGAGGCAATGTAACGATAAAATTAATACATACGAAAAGAAATCAGTCCAGTTTATATAATCCCCAATGGCTTGGTTATGGAGAAACTATAAACATATATTTCGGCAGATATTTCATTGTCCACTTAATGTGAACTAAGTAGCTGTATCAGAAAATAATTCTACATGCACAGCTCCCGGTGCAGCATCCTCAGCAATAGCTCGAGCAATTGAAACAGTTCAAGGGCAATACACTGAGTAAATTTTGTGGATATATCAAAGTAAATGAATACTTTGGCTGGGTCATATCGTTGTAAGCTATAAAAAAGTTGTTGAATCGTTATCAAACCTTAGAGCGAAGAACAGGGGAAGTAGTGGCAATGCTACATTTCATTGCGATATCCACAACGATACCGGTTGTGCTCCACGGTGAGCAAATGCGGCACTCAACTTTAATACATGACTTCTACCATGCTTACAAAGACTAAAACCAATAGCTCACAGGTTCCTGCAAATAGTACCCTGTATAAACCGCATATGTAAATCTTGTTGAGTTTTATAAACGATTTATGCTAACAAATCTTACAATATCAATTTATCAATGGCTAATTACTTGTATGCGCTGTAAGGTATTAATTATAGAAATAAACTTATAAGTTCATACTATTTTTAAAGGTTTCTGTCAATCAGCGTCGTTTTTTTTATATTTTTTTTTATATACCGCAGTGGTGGTATGAAAGCCGCGCCCTAGTGTAGGGTGGGTAGAGCAAATCCGATTTCATTCTCATTTTTAAAATATTCGTCATCGCCGATGTTGATTCCCCAATACTGAAAAAATCAACATTGTTATTATATATGTATATATCATATGTTACATTTTAAAACCTCCATAACCATTTTTTATTTTTATTTTATTTTTAAATTTTTTTTTTTTTTTTTTTTTTTTTGTAAAGGAAAATATTTGATCATTCTTCAGTCATTAGTAATTGAGTCTCCGGAATTCGCAATTTTTTGAATTATTAATTTCTTCATTCTGAAACTTTAGTAGAGCAGCGAACTCAGGTGAATATCCCAAATCCATTCCTGCTAATCTAAACATTCTCCAACAACAAGCCTGCTCACGATTGAAAAGAAGTTAGTAAAAAGTTTATGGGTACTACCTCCCCAAAATCACTAGGATTTGACACTCCTCACACATTTGAAATTGAATATTACAAAGTCCTGAATGTACGACTGCGTTTGAAATCAATCACACGAATATAGGCCTCCTAAATCACACGCTTTCTTCCGTTCGTTTTTTTTGACCTTTTAAATATGCGATATCAGGCTCAACAAGAAATTTGTTCATCTATTGCTCAAAACTAACAAAAGTTCGTTTTAAGAATGGAGAATGAAGCAATGCAATGATTTACCGTCCTAAAGAAAAACTGGAGCCTAACCAATTTAAGACATTTTACTTACACTTCATTTATAGCGAGCATCCTTTGTGTTTCCATCCGTTAATAGTCAGTTAATGTGAATTTGATCTCTCCTTTTTGAAACTACGCTCTGTCTCTTCATGGGCTCAATTTTACGCATTTATTATTGCTTAGTATGTGCTGTATCAATCTCTAATTAAATACTTATCAATTACAAATTAATTGCAAATAAATACTTGACTATTTGCAAACTGGATTTGACTGTGATCAAATTTACTCTAACGGCCAGAGTATTTTGTAGTTTCGCAGAGTAAGCGCACAGCCAGCCAGTCCGACAAAAAATTACATTGAACAGTATCATTGTCGTGTTACTGATAACCTCCACTACGGTTATGGGTATTGCAAATGTCAATATATCATATCCCGATCTAGTGAACAGTATCTTTGTCATCGGAGTAGTGAGGAGCATCCACCGTCTGTATGACTTTAAGAGTTTTGTTTTTTATATGTCAGAACGGCTCATGTGGCGCATTGACAAATCTGCGGACTTCATAGAGAGCTTTTAGGATGCGTTTCCCACGCACCCGTTGTGATTGTGATCGACAATGCCGTGCCGATAAATGGTTTCCCGAGTGCTCCGTCGTTGTGTTTCATTCTAACTACAGAACATGATGACCTCATTATGGAATTGGCCACAATATTGATAACTTTGCACAATAATATTTTCATTCATGATCCATATCCCATACCCACCATTGCCAATAAAAAAAGACAGATTTGATCACCAAATTTTACACTAAATTTAAAAACTGACCTATAGTTTCTCTAACACGCTTCGATTTACCCCGTGATTTCCACAAGACTCGTCACACCAGAGTCAAACAAAAGGACTATGTCAGCTGAGTTTCCGGCAACATTTTCAAGGCCTTTATTTCGGCTATACACACGAACTACAACGAATCACTAACGGATGGTAAGGAGTCAGAGGTTGCTAATATCGGAGACATAATTCCGATGGTGGAAGAGAAACAAATAGAAATTAGCCCACACTCATACACGCATATGCAACTTAGCCATGCTGGCCATAGTTATCCCATTTACATAATCGACTGGTGGATAATGGTTATATTTCACAATCGTATTCCCGAGAACTTGTATTTACAAGCGGGTTTCCATTAGCCAACCTGGATTCTGATATGTTTCACTGTTCTTTATATTTATTTAGCTATTTGGTTGTGTGGGCCTCACGAGAAAAGGGATTTGGGATTATCGTTCCTATAGGTCATTTGTTCAATGATATTGATATCACTCTTGAGGGTGATAAAAAGGCCAAATGTGTGTTTGTGCTATGTTCAAGGCTTTGTATTGGGGTTTTTCCTGACCAACTTGAATATCTCAAATTTGGCCGGCCAATCTGAAATTAATCCCATAGAAGACGTGTTGGAAGCCCAGCTGCCCATTATGATCTTGGGTGTCGAGTGCAATATCTTAAAGGAAAAAAACTACCCTAAGGATTCCTGGATCTAATGACGAAAACTCAGAAGCGCACAATGGACCGCCATTGAGAAAGCTTTAACACTTCCTATGACAGTTGACCGTTGAAATTTTCTCAACTGCCAGCAGCGTTATTTGAGGAGACCGTTGTTCCGCCTATCCAATATTTGCATGCCATCTTCTCAACTCGGTTTTTTCGAATATTGGGAGAAGGAGATCTTTGAGGATGCCCTGTTTTTGGGATCTGTCCATCTGATAAAAGTCAATGAATATTTGTCGCCGCTTACAACTTCATTTTTTCATTCGATTTTCGACGTGTGGTGGTTGGGAATGACCCTAAGAGGTCTGGTGTTTTGCTAGAAATGAAATTATACGAAGGATATCTTTCAGAGATGTTGGAAAAATTTCACAGAGGGTATTTTTGGAAATTTTAATGAAAAATTTAAAAATGTGAGGAAATATTATATAAAATGAAAGTTGTTTCCAATCTTGTTGGGAAGTGAATAAAGTGCTGGGGATCACACAGTATGAGATGCATAGATTTCGTGATCCAGACTGCTAATCCGGCGTCCAAAGTTTTCCAGCATGTCACTTTTTGAGCAGTCTACACTTGAAAGTCTACACTTGAGCAGTCTACTAAAGTACGGAAGATGTTGATGGAAGTTCAGGGAGGGATTTTGTAATGATATGACTTTGATAAAAATTAAATTAAATCCAGAAATACACATAGTTTGGCTAATTTCAAATATCTAAAAATGCAAGGAGCGCATAGATTTCGTGATCCACAATCAGAATTCGATGTTCAAAATCTAAAGTTGCAGAAAAGCGCAAAGAAAATCTCTGAGAAATTTGTTGGCGGAAGTTCAGGGAGAGAAATGCAGATGATATGAATTTGAAAAAATATATATATATTGAATATTGAAATATTTAATCTTGAACACATATAGTTTAGGTGTAAGTTTGATGCTGTTGCTCTCGAACTAGAGATCACAAAATGTGAGACGCACAGTTTCAATTGCAGACTCTGAATTCCCAATTTCATTTTTCCCAACAAGTCACATTTTTCAGAAGTCACACAAAAGGGACTTTTTTGGAACAATTCGCAGATCTGTAGAAATATATTTCTGCTAAAAATGTCAATAAGAAAAGGGCGTGACGGCGAAAAGTTTTAATGCCATCTAAGGAATGGCACAGATTTGAAAACCAAATTTTCAAGTTTAGACTCATTATTGCCAGCGAAAACCCTTTTTCTCGTATTTTGCTGTGAGTTAGTTTGGACAAATATTTACAAAGTAGAATCACGTCATTCACATGAAAGTGCAAAACATTTGAGATGCAATGAAATTGTATTATTAATAAAATAATAAATACTAATTGATGCTAAAAATCTAATTAAAAAATTTGGTTCTGATTAAACCAATTGCAGGTGAGTTACTGCTGTTAAGTAAAGATAGAAATTTTTATTTATATATTTTAATATTTTTATTAAATAAAAATTCACACATTATCTTAGTTAATACAGGGTGTCCGTCGGGAAGGTATACTACTTTGTTCCCTTATAATTTTTGATTAAACGAAAGAGAATGGATCTTGTATTGATAAATGTTTTATTTAATTTCGGCAATTATGTATGGAATACAATATCAGATAAATATCCGCCTCTGTTAGCCTCACAAATGCGAGCCCTTTTGAACACATTTTTCATCACATTCTCACACATTTCACGCGGTATTTCATTAATTTCATCATGAATATTTTGTTTGAGTTGCTCAAGCGTTTCTGGTTTGTTTTCATAAACCTTGCTTTTCAGATATCCCCACAAAAAGAAACCCAGAGCAGTTAAATCAGGCGACCGTGGAGGCCAATCAACATCACCATTTCTTGAAATAACTTGTTGTGGGAAGAGGTTTTGCATTAATTCCATTGTAACCCTGGATGCATGTGATGTGGCACCGTCTTGTTAATACCACATGTTAATCAAGCCCAAAGCATGCAGTTGTGGCGTTTCAAAGAAGCAAGGTCCTATGATTTCTCCTGACCAAATTGCACACCATACTGCCACTTTTAATGGATGTATAGGTGACTGATGAATAATTTGAAGGTTTTCCATTGCCCAGAACCGACTATTCTGTTTATTTATGTATCCATTCAAATGAAAATGTGCCTCATCGCTCATTATGATTTTTCATGTAAATCGGGGTTGTCGCGTCGGTTTGGCGAGCTGTAACATCCAATTGGCATATGGACGAGGCATAAATGGTCTTGTGGAAGAAGCTCTTGTGTCAACTGAATCTTAAATGGAAACAAATGCAAATCCTTGTGCAAAATTGTGGCCAAAGTTGTTCTTTGAAGACCAAGCTCCTGAGCACGGCGTCAAATTGAGATTGATGGATTGGTTTGCACACTTTTTTGAGCAGCAGTAATGTTTTTAGCCGATCTTGCAGTACGTTGTTGTCCAAGCTTGGCCCTAACAGCTACAGGCCACCTTTCTTCGAAATCATTCAGTGCACGATAAATAGTGCGTTGTTGTTGGCACGTTGTTTCTCCCAAAAATTTCACGTAACTTTCTCATTGTCACAGTAATCGATGATTGATTTTGATAAAATGTTTTAACGATTAAAACACGTTGGTTTATCAAATATTTGTCACGACTGCCAAATATGAACTCTCAAGAAAAATGTTTACCAAAATGGCATCAAAACAAAATAGTATATCTTCCCGATGGACATCCTGTATTTTGAGGCAAAATCGGATATAAAGTTCAGACCAGCATTTTAGTAGATTTCATCGATGGATACAATTTTAATGTCAACGTGACTGATACATATGTAAAGTTTACTAAAAGAAATTCATTAGGAAAAATAATTTTTTAAACGGAGTTTCTTTATTTACGGAAAGACAAAGGAAGCCCCTGTCGGCCCTTTTAATGTTAAATTTACACTGTGTGCAAATGCGACACTCAACTCGAACACACACTTGCTGACAAAATGGCGGAAACTAAAATCCTCGGCTCACCTGCTCCAAGAATCCAGACAGAACGAATTTCTGTTTAAAGCACTTAGTTTCTACATTCCTCTTATGAATTGTACTCAGTTTTATATAATGAATTGAATTAATGAATAGAAACTTTATCGATGGTTAATTTACTATATACGTTTATTTACACAAACTTTGTAAATGATTTGGAAAGTTCCCAATATTTTTATAAATTAATTCCGCACTGTGGTGTTTATACATCGCCTTAAAACATTCTTTACATATAATTTCCTAAAGATATATTGTAACCTAAACAATGTAAAGCATTCTATGTGTGAGAAATGTACTAAATCAAAAATCAGTAAAGTTCAATGTTAATTTGTTATCCCCTTTTTACGACTACGCTCTGTCCCTTTATGGGTCCAATTTATTGATTATTAATTATTTCTAAGTACGCGCTACATTAATCTGCAATTAAGTGCTTATAAATTAGTTGTAAACAACCACTTGGCTGTTCACCAACCCGCATTTGAGTGTGACCAAATCTACTCTAACGGTCAAATCGTTTAGTTGTTTCGCACAGTAACCGACACAAAATGACATTGAGCAGTATTATTGCCATGTTACTGTTAACCTCCACTGCAGTTGTGGGCACTGTAACTGCCAGTAAATCATATCCCGATTTAGTGAACAGTACTTTTGTCATCGGAGTAGTGAGGAGCATCCACCGGCTGTACGCCTTTAAGAATTTTGTACTTTATATATCAGAACGCCTGATGTGGGACACTGACAAATCAGCTGAATTCATCGATAACTTTTGGGGCGCGTTTCACACGCTTCCGGTTGTGATTGTAATCGACAGTGCCGTGCCGATGAGTGGTTTCCTGAGTACGACCTCGTTGTGTTTCGTCCTAACTACGGAACACGATGATCCTATTATGGAGTTGGCCGCCTTAAGTCTCAAGGGTGTGCGTTATCTAAAAACAATATTCGTGCTATTCCCCATGGTGAGATCGCAGGTGGTTTACAACAGTTTTGAAGAATACAATAAATTCTACGAAAACGTTAGGCTCATCTACGACTGGGCATGGAAGAAGCAATTCACCAATACGATGTTGATAACTTGGCACAATAACATCTTCATTCATGATCCATACCCAACACCCACTATTGTCAACAAAACTGGAAATTGGTCAGTGACAGATTTTTTCATCACATATGATTTAGACTTTAAAGGCTATCCCCTAATAGCTCCAACAAGCTTTGATTTGCCGCGTGTGTTCCATATGAGTCGCCACCCCAGAGGCAGACGAAAAGACTATGTGAGTGGAGTCTCCGGCAAAATATTCAAGGCCTTTGCTTCGGCTATACACGCATACTTTAATGAATCACTAACTGATGGTAAGGAGTCAGAGGCTACTAACATCGATGACGTCATTAAAATGGTGGAGGAGAAACAACTGGAAATTAGCCCACACTCATACACTCATATGCATAATACTACTGCCGGCCAAAGTTACCCCATTGGTATCAATGACTGGTGCATAATGGTTCCATTTCGCAATCGTTCCCCTGAGAATTTGTATTTACAAGAGGGTTTTCTTGAGTCAACTTGGATTCTGATATGTTTCACTGTCTTCTACATTGCTGTAGCTATTTGGTTGTGTAGTCCTCACGAGGAGAGGGACTTTGGCTTATCCTTCCTACAGGCCATATGTTCGATGATATTAATATCACCCTTGAGGGTGATAAAAGGGCCAAGTGCCCGCTCGCGATTAATCTATGTCCTCCTGTTCGTATTGGGATTTTTCGTGACCAACTTGTATCTCTCAAAACTGGCTAGTTTTCTAACAGCCTTTCTCAGCCAACCTCAAATTAATTCTGTGGAAGATGTGATAGAAGCCAAATTACCCATTATGATCCTGGAGTTTGAATATGACATCTTAAAGAGGAAAAATTACTCTAAAGTATTCCTGGATTTAGTAATAAAGACTCCCAAACACATAATGGATCAACACCGAGATCGCTTTAACACTTCCTACGGTTACAGCGTCCAAACTGATCGTTGGAATTTTCTCAACCGCCAACAGCGTTACTTGAGGAAGCCGTTGTTCCGCCTATCCAATATTTGCATGGGACCATATTTCCACGTATTTCCCATACAAAAGGACTCGCATTTGGAGAGACCGTTAAGGGCTTTCCTTATGTCAGTCTCTCAACATGGTTTTCTGAAATACTGGGAAAAGGAGGCCTTTGAAGATGCCATATTTTTAGGGTATGTCCATATGATAATAATCAGTGAGTATCCACTGGCCCTTACAACGTCATTTTTTCTCGCAATTTTCTACGTGTGGTGCTTAGGAATGATCTTAAGTTGTCTGGTATTTTGTCTAGAACTAAAAGCTGCCACCTGGAATACCACGAAATATGTCCCTGGGAGATGTTGCAAGAAGTTCAGGGCAAGAAATCCTAAAATGTAAAGAATGGAGTTCGACGAAAGTACAAGAAAATCTTAAAATACAAATAGTTTGATTGTAGATTTGATGGGTTTGACGCTGTGTAAACAAATGTTTCTAACAACGCTTAAGAACATAATAAGCGTGACTAGGAAGAACCTTGGACTTTTTAAAAGACTCCAAATTTACGATATAAAATGTCTCGAGATGTTCATATTTATCATTACATTTGATTCAGAAAGTGAGGATTGACTTCACAGAGTCAATCAGTTTGCCCTTTCAAAAAAACAGTACGAAATTCGCATGTTCGTGCGAAAAATACTTTGAATTTTATTTTCTAAAATAAAATCTACTTGTATGCCGACAAGCCAACACCATTCCAACAGATAAAGTACGAGATAATAAGCAAGATTGAGGAGAAATTACGCAGGGATGTCACCTCAACTTTCAAGCGTGTTTCACGGAAACATCGACTAAAATGTTCATATTTCTATCATATTTCTCCCAAAATTGTTGCATACCAAATAATATGATTTAATAAAGAAACAATTACAAAAATGGAATTATATTACTTGTTGTTAACAAAGATCTGTCTTATTGGGGCAGTCACAAAAGTCAAAACAGAGGAGATTTTTGTAGTAGTATAATTGGTTGAAATTAGCAGCGATTCGTGACATTCGTGTCAAAACATTAACATTTCAGCATGGTGAGATTTCTGTATGAAAAATGGGAGCAAATTATTAAATGTTATCATCAACATTCGTGTCTATGAAAAACGTTTTTCTCGGACCAATAATTAACCGCTGTTTCGGAGAATTAACGTAGAATGATTCGGACTGAGAGTACGGAATTACTTCTCTGTGGCTAAAGACCCCAGTCTGTAGTTTGATGAGAAACGAGGTCTGACTCCAAGCGTTATCTTTCCGTACCGCTTTAATAGAGACAACAATGATAAATGCTGCAGAAACTGCTATTAAAATATTACGAACGCAGAATTCTCTTGTTTGAAACACAGTAGACTTTAGCTGATGTTATTCCTTTATGACGTGCAAACTTATATAACTCTGCTACGTCTCTTTCCCGACGAACAAAACTCTGGCTGTTGTTAAGTTGCTGCCCAAATATAGGGTTATCCATTTATTGGTTTCAAAGCCGCCAGTTAAGGACGCATAAAAATAGTTAAAACTTATTACAAAAGTGGTGATTCAAACGTGGGCACTACGGGGTGATTATCGTCTTCATAATCGACCTATTGTGCAAGGAGTTGGCAAGATTATAAAAAAAATTTAAGAGACTGGAAGCGTCACAGAAAATATAGAAAGCTTCTGTTAGTGAAAGTGGGGCGGATAATCCGAATTTCAATTTAGAGCGTAATATCGGTATGATAACCGACTTTTTTGGCCTGCAATTGAAAATTATGAACTGGACGATATGTGGTTTCAACAAGACGGTCCCATGAGCCACACAAAACGACCGATTTTGGCTCTATTGCATGAGAAGTTTCTAGAAAGCGTAATTTCACGCTTAGGCGACGTCAATTGGCAACCAAGGTCATGCGATCTACGTCAAAGACCCTGTTTACGTGGATAATACCCAAACGTTGGAGCTTTTTAAAACCAACATTCGTCAAGTTATCGCCGAGATACCACTCGAAATATGAGAAAAAGTGATCAAAAACTACCTTAAAAGGATCTACTGCTGCAACCAATCTAGAGGCGGTTATTTAAACGACATTGTATTTCGTACATAATGGCAGGGTCTAAGCATTTCAATGAAATAAAAGTTACATTAAAATCAGAGCGTTATGTGTGTTTTATTTAACGTTACTTTTCAAACCGAAAAATGGATAACCCGGTACAATAAAGGTTAAGGAACAGATGTAGTAAAGGAGGCGTGTGTTTGCAGATCTATTAACCTGTTGACCTGAACATGGGTTGAAAATGTGACAGAGATTATTTAGCCATATGTTATTTAAAAGTAAGCAATTCTTAACATTAAAGAGATTATTTAGCCATACATACAGGGTTGCCCATATTCGACGGACCCATCTGGCAACGC
>JAHXMU010024569.1:228-19920 GCA_019455685.1 Philornis downsi
TTTGATAAACATAAATTGAGTTGAGGTCTTTCTCCAAACTTAAAGTTTTTTATTTAATCTGGAATAATAGCCTAACTCAACTTGAACTTTTTGACTTTCTTTCGTTCAACAATTCATAAGAGCCTAAGTGTCTTTTTCGATAATATCTTTTGACTGAGAGAATAAACAACTATTTTTTGTTAACAACTAAGTAAAGAAATTCGTTTCCTTGGAATCTGTAGCAAAGTTTTCCAAAAAACACCTTCTCCTGATTTTCAGTGAAGATTCAAAACTTTAAACTCCTGTACTGAAAATATTGAAAAGCAGACTTAAGCTGTTATGGGTTGTGACCACAGATATTACAATTATAATACAAATAAGTTTTTGCCGTTTTACAGAAAATGGTTATGGTCGAAATTGTCAAATGTCAATGTCAAATGTCAAACATCAAATTGTAAAATTGGGTATCCGGTAATAGTAAAACTGTGGAATATTAGTGATTTTGTATCAGCATCACATATTGTTTTGTGCGAAAATGTCAAGTTTTGAGCCCAGCAAGCGTATAAAAGGGGAACGGATTTACTTTTTGATCTATTTTTAAAACAAATCTATAGGCATAGGCAAATCTTATCGATTTTCAGTGGGAGAAATTACCGCGAATTTTTTTAAAATTCTGAAAATAGTGAGCTGGACATAGAAAACTGGTAATATAGCGGAAGACCAAATGTATAGGAAGACGCAGAACTGGAAATAATATTACAGGAAAATTGATCCCAAACGCGAGAAGAACTTACAATTGCATTAATGAATCAACAAGCAAATTCACATTGTTTAAATTCGTTGGGAATGGTCCAAAAGGGTGGAAATTTTAACATTTTAACTAATGTAACGAAAAGAAAGCAGAATAAACGACGTGTTGTGGTTGGCATGAATTCAAATTAGGAGTGGCTCCTGAGCTATATGATAATTTGTTTAAATCTGAACTGTGGACTGCTAAAATTAAGATTCGTCCTTTTAAGTTTTTTCCAAAGAAGAAGCCTCTATCTCACGAAGCTTAGTAATGCCATTAAATTCTAATAATTCGCCTTTGAAAATTTATTATCATAACGTGTCTGGTATGAGGACAAAATCTATGTTAATTTTTCCATTTACATCTCAATGTGATTATGATGTCTATGTATTTGTTGAAACTTGGCTTAATTCGGATTATTTTAATGAAGAATTTTTTGATACAAAAAAATTTAATGTCTTTCGTAAAGATAGAGATTGTGTTTTAAGTGGCTGCTTGAGAGGTGGTGGTGTGTTAATTGCTGTGAATAGTGCCTTCGTTTCGAAACAATTTGAATTAAGTGATGGCAACTTATTATTGGATCAACTTTGTGTTGAAATTCAATCTATTCAAGGAAATTTTTTTATTTGTGCCTCTTATATTCCGCCAAATAGTTTGGATAGTTTGTATCAGGCTCACTCAAATAACATTTTGCATATTTCAGACAATTTAAATAGTAATGATAAAATGTGTATCTTAGGTGATTTTAATCTAAATAATATTGTTTGGAATGAAGTTCATAACATTGATAAATTTCTTCCATGTAATGTTAATAAGTCGTTTGAAATTGAATTTATTGATGCATTACTTAGTATTGGTCTGCAACAAATTAATAAAGTGTTTAATAAATTAAGGCGTTTGCTAGACTTAGTTTTTGTTAGCAATGACATGTTGTTTTCGGTAGTTAAATGCAATTTTCCTGTTTCTCCTGAAACGGTTCATCATTCTGCAATTTGTATTAATTTACAATTTTATAATTTTTCGAAGTCTCACATTCCTATATTAGATAATGATTATGACTATAATTCCTGTAACTTTGATTCTTTAAATGAACTACTTTCAGATATCAATTGGCCCGATATTTTAGATAGTAATATTGTCGCTATTTGTTATGATGAATTTTTAAAAATGACAAATTTTATAGTCGAGCATAATATATCTCATATTAAGCCAAAGGTTTATAAATTACCTTGGTACACCAAAGGATTGAAAAAATTAAAAAACTTAAGGAATAAATTTTATAGTAAATTTATGATTTCTAATTCCCCGATTGATGAAAAATATTATATTCATTATATGCGTGAATTTAATTGTTTAAATAAATTTTTGTATAATCAGTATATACTATCGTTTAATGAGTCTTTAAAGGATAATCCAAGACGGTTTTTTTCGTATATAAAGTCAAAAAAAAACAATTCTTCCATCCCTAAAGCTCTAAAGCATAATAATATTGTTTCAAATTCGGCAGAAGAATCAGTAAACTTATTTAAGAATTTCTTTGAATCAAGTTTTACAAAAGATAACACTGTAAATAATTTTAGTTACTTCGACAATATTGTGCCTTGTGTTGATATTGGGTCTATTGACGTTTCTGATGAGGACATTCTGTCTGCCATTCTTAAGCTCAAAAATTCTTTTAAATCTGATCTGCATGGAATCTCTTCTTTTCTTCTTAAAAAATGCTCAAAAGCTTTTTTAGTTCCTTTAAAAATTTTGTTTCAAAAATCACTTGATTCTGGATATTTTATTCATAAATGGAAAACTGCAACAGTATTTCCAGTTTTTAAGTCGGGAGATAGAACCTTAGTTACTAATTACAGGCCTATTTCTAAGTTGCCTAACATTGCTAAAGTTTTTGAGCATATTATGCGTGAAAAATTATATTTTTTAATAAAGAGGCATATTAACCCTAATCAGCACGGGTTTTTTTCTGGTCGTTCCACAACTACTAATTTAGCTATTTTTAGTAATTTCTGTTTAAATGAATTTGAAAGTGGTGCTCAAGTAGACACGATATACACGGACTTTTCTAAAGCTTTTGACAGAGTTCGCCATGATATTCTCTTATTTAAGCTTCATAAATTCGGTTTCCACTCCAATGTCTTAAATTGGTTGAAATCGTATTTGGGTAATCGGGTATGTACTGTTTGTATTGATGGTTATTATTCTAGTGCTTATTTTCCTACCTCTGGTGTTCCACAAGGTAGTATTCTTGGGCCTTTATTGTTCAATATTTTTGTTAATGATATTTTTGTTAATGGTATGTGTTTTAAAAATTCGAAATATCTTATGTATGCAGATGATCTAAAGATTTTTAAATCAATCTACACGTTGAATGATGTTACGTTGTTGCAGGAAGATTTAGATAGGATTGATATTTGGTCGAAAGCTAATGATTTACCATTCAATACTAATAAATGTTTTAAACTGACATTCCATCGCTGTAGAAATACAATTAATTCATTATATCATATTTATCATGAAATCTTGGAAGAAATTTTTGAATTTTCTGATTTGGGGGTAGTTTTTGACTTCAAATTTACATTCAAAAATCACCTAGATTACATTATACCAAAAGCTTATGCAATGTTTTATTTTATTCGTAGAAATATGTATAAATTCTCTGATCCTTATACAAAAAAAGTTTTGTTCTCTGCTTTTGTACGTTCTAAACTCGAGTATGCATCGGTTATTTGGAATCCTGTTGCATCAATTCATTCTATGCGGATTGAAAAAGTACAGAAAGTGTTTTTAAGATATGCCTTGTCGTCACTTAACCTTACTTCTCATTTACCGTCCTATGAAAGGCGCTGTGCATTCATTTCGTTGCAAACTTTGGAGGCCAGAAGGAACATAGCGTCTGTTATGTTTCTTCATGCCGTTGTTTCGGGATATATTGATTGTTCAGATCTACTTGCACTCATACGCTTTAATGCTCCATCTCGCTCTCTCCGTCATATGTATACTTTTAATATTGTCATGCATTCGTCTAATTATATTTGCAATGAGCCCATTAACAGGTCAATGATTTTGTTTAATAGATTCTGCAACAATATTGACCTTTGCCTGCCTCATAATGTCTTTAGGCAATTAGTATGTAATTTATTAAATTAGTTAAGTTATTTACTTTATTTTTGTTAATTAGTTATATAAGATATTTGCTGGTCTGTAAGGATATAATCCATAGACTAAAATAAACAAATGAAATGAAATAATGATTGCTAATCGAAAAACATATCTGGAGGCCTTTTCGGTTCCAAACACTACAGTAATGTACTATTAAGCGACAAATAAATGAAAAAGCAAAATATGCATGAATGTTATGTACAAAAGAGTAGACACTTTTTACATACATAGAAAATTATAAACAAAAAAACGACAAATTGAATTTTTAAGGCGGAATGTTATTGAACGATCTTTTCCTATAGAAAATTTCTGGAATAGACATTTTTCACATAGAAAATGTTCCGTAAAATTCTCTGCATACGAAAAAGTGTTCGAAGAGACAGATATAATAAAGAAGAGCTTTCGCAAAAACATTTTGCATTCAGAACTATGTTTTAATCAACATTTTCTCTGTATTTAGTCTAATAAGCAGTTCTAACGAAATTTTCGCTTTCCATAAAAACTGTATGATCATGAAGCTGAAACGATTGTCTGCACGTAAAAGTGGCCGCCCATTTTTCTTTTGGCTTCACGAAAATTACGTTACATATTTTTATCTCATAGTAGTGATGTAGTGTATTCGAATAGGCCAATTACACAACATCGCAGTACATTTCAGTAAGGTTAAATATAAGGCGTTTGATGTGAACGTCTCTACTAAGATGTTACCTAAAGATGTTGAAAGTTTTCCCCTCCAGAAACACGACGAAAGAGAATTCGTTTTAACTCTATGAAGTTTCAATTTATTTGATGTAGTTTGTCACGTAGTCAGACCTGTTGTGGCAGGATGGTTTTAAAAATCTACACATTCCGTTGAACCCTAAGCTCTCTTGATCATATCTCACCGTATTTTTTGTTGTGGGGTTGTTGCACATAAACGATTTAGAAAATGAAACCAAAAAATTTGGCTTTGCATTTGAATGGTAGCTGGGGAATTCGCGCAATAATCTCCAAGTCAGTAATAAATGACGACCATTACAAAACATCATTATTTTTTTGAAAGCCGTTAAAAAAGAAATGAAAATGAATAAAGAAATTTATATTCTTTAAGGTAGCAACATTCATAAACCCTATTCAATGTTATTTAAATTAACCTATTGTATTTTTTAATCCAAACTGCAAAGTTATTTAGAAAGAAAAAACATTCTTTTGCATCCCATGTATGAGATATGAGAGAGCTTCTCACAGTCAGTAAGTTATATAGGAGCCAAAAACTAGAACGGCCCAATATACATCTGAGTTTCTAAAGGAAAACGATTTGAATAGAGTTGAAACGTAATTATAGTCGTCATTATACAGATATTTTATTTTTGAAAAATTAAAAAAAATATATCGAGAGATTCCGTTTTTCTTTGGATTTATTGTTAACATCATTAAGACGCAATTTGTCATCTATACGGGATTTCAAACTTTTGTTGTTATAATAAATTTCAATACTATCGATTTCCAAATGGTAAACACCGATTTAATTGTTTTTCCTTGTGAGCACAGATATCCTTTCACAACATAGTGAACATTGTAGCGAATCAGTCTAAGATAAAACTTTTTATTCTCAAATTTAATTACAACAGCCCAACTGCTTTTTCTAATAACACGTCCCCTGAAATGTGCACCCAACATGTTTTCCATAACCACGCCCACATTTGGAGCCGTGCCATTTAAAGGTGTACGATATAACCTAGGTCAGTTCCCTCTCGTATCTTTTAATTTCCACCATATTCTCTCTTACTCGGCTCATAAGCGGTTAAAATATAAGAAAATACTAACAAAAATCAATTTTTCCAAAGGTAAATATCTTTGAATGAACAAGTTTTTTCCTACTCGACCAATTCTGGACAAATACTGGCAAAGACAATTGTTCCAAAGGTGAACATCTTTGAATGGACAAGTTTTCTCCTACTGGATCAACTCTTCCAACTTGTGATACCTGCGACCTATAGTATCGCGGACGATGTAGCGTCCATTGCTTACGTACGTAGACTTAGCTCGATTTTCGATGAAAATGCATATTTTAAAATAGTCTTTTCAATTACCAATCCCGTTATTTGTGTGCTCTTTAAAAAGGAATATTAACTGGAATGGCTTCCGTGTCTATCAATTGTCATTTCATGTTGCCTTTTGTGACAGACAAATTTTGAAAAATATCCTTTGCTACTGAACAAATTTTTCTCACTTGTGCTTCTTGCAGGCGACATTGTGCCCTCATAATATGAGGACGTGCCTAGCCGGCCCGACGTATAGATGGTGCCAGTAGTTTGAACAAATTATTTTGGTGAAAAGAGGCAACCTTATAAAACACATGTTTTAAGTTTTAAGGCCGCACATTGTTTAGTATTTTTATTTGAGCCACCTAAAATAAATGATCTCAGTGAATTTGCAAAAATGGAAAAAATTGGTCTCTCTGATGTAATTCAATATTTCAATTTGAAAGTCTAAGTTCAACCAATATTAAAGTTGAGCTAGATTTTAATCTGGCGGTGTCTGCTTTTACATTTACAACTGCAAAATATTGGGTAGCAGAGTTTAAACGAGGCCGTACGAGCTGCAAAGACGAATTTCGTAGTGGTCGACCAATTGAAGTGTCCACACCAGACACAGTTAAAAAAAATCCACAAAATGGCATTGGATGATCATCCACCACAATAAACCCGTATTTTTGCGTCGATTTATAGCCATGAATGTCTCATTCTCGGGTCCACCACTTCACACCTGAGGCAAAGGAACAGTGAAAGCAGTGAACTGGAATGGGAGAATCATGTCTAAAGAAGGCGAAGACGGTTCCAACTGCGGACAAGGTCATGGCGTCTATTTTTTGGGATTATTTTTATTGATTATCTCCAGGCAGTAAAAACTATTAACGGCGATTATTATGCTAATTTACTTCAGCATTTAGGTGATGAAATTATGGAAAGAAAGTGTTGTTTCACCAAGCCAAAGCTCCAGTTCACACATCCACAATTGCGACGGCTAAACTTAATGAATTAAAGTTTGAATTACTTCATCACGCATCTTATTCACCAGATTTAGTTCCCTCGGACTATTTTCTATTTCTAAACTTGAGAAAAAATGGTTCGGTGGTAAAAGATTTGCTAACAATGAAGATCTGGATGATAGATTTGATTGACAATTTCTAGGGTTTTTGTATTTTTCTGTAACCACATCCACAATTAAAACGTTTTCTTAAAAATTATATATGAATTGAAGTCGTTCTTTGTATAAAGATAGGTTCAGTCCTTGTATTGGTAATTTTTTTCTGTTAGACTGATTTCGACCAATTTTCTGCTTTATCTGCCTATGAGTACAAAATCGTAAGATGTCAGCCTCCTGGCTTAAGCCAAGCTGCTTTCAGTTGTGTTTTTTGACGAACGAAAGTGCTCAAACATGCTTATGGGATTGACGAATATGTAAACTAACTGTTACATTATTAAGACTAATGACTATTCATATTTTCAACCGTCTGACTTGAGTTTTTCTTGTTACTGAAGAAAAATTGCGAAATATATCGAATTTTTCCTATATTGATGTCTCTCTTTGACGAGCGTTCAAACAATGTTTGAGTTAAGCAAATACAAAACTGTCTAGACAGTTTTCTGAGTATGAAATCTTATCTTTCTAGCGCCATCTAGCGTAAACGATTGCACTTATACAACGCGAAATACAGATCTTTAATAATCTGCACCTATTGGAAAAGCAATGCATTTTTTGCTATATATGATATATTTTAAATATTCAAAACTCCGATTATGTATGCATTTTTTTTCATTTTTTTTTTATTTTTTTGCTTACGTAATGTGATTACGTAAAGGAACAATTCGACTAGATTGTATCCATGTTATGATGTCTCTTCTAGTTCACGAATTATATCGGAAAAAAGGTTTTTAAACCAACGAATAAAATTTAAGCGAATAAAATTTAATTGACTTTTCAAACAAATAATCATGCTACATTTCCCGGAAACTTTTTGGAAATTCGAATTTTGTTTTTGTTTGAAATTTGATTAACTTGTTGCAGTTCTCCCATTGCCAAATCATAAATTTTGTATATTTAAAATTCGGATTTTGAATGGATTCTTTGTAGGACCTCTAGTGGGACCATTACGCGGGTTGAGGATAATGCCAACATCGCTGGTGGAGACTTTGTGCTCGAATGTGGAGTGTCATGGCAACTGATAGAGTAGTAGAGGTGGTAAGGTAAGATAGGCCTCACCTCCGCCAATGGGGATTATGTTCCATACTAGCATAATCAATTGGATATCTCCTGACTGGAAGAATGGGCTGACAATTGTGGTAGCACCAAAATTGTCACCACCTTTTCCTAATAGTCCAAGTTTTACTTGGCTATCTCAGAGGGACATTGGCAATCGCATTGTAATATGCCGTGGATAAGGCCTTCACGCCAAGACTCACGTAACAGCCTCGTGAACATCTGTAGGGAAGTATTCAACAATAAGTAGCTGATTCCGGTGAACCATACAATGCTTTTATTATGGTCTGGAAAAAACGCTTTTTATAACTCTTGCCAATAGACTCTATGAGAAGTGACAAGTCTACTTAGCATTTTTACAATTTCATCAAAATAACAAAACATATCTCATCTTCTCATCTGTAACAGTTGATGGGGTGCGGTTGTCAAAAATTGCGGTATCCCGCCTCCAATTTAAACCTAATGTAGCCTATGATAATTTGTGGACAATTGTTTAAGGCATGGCTTGACTCATTTTTCGTAGACTTAACTTCTTTTCCATCAGTAAGATATGTAACAAATGTCATGTTTCCTCCAATAGTTCATGAGATGTGATCGTTGATTGTCGTATTGTTTATGCAGGTTCTGGCCTATTTCTCGAATCAAAGCCCAACATAGCATGTGATAGTTTTGCGATTGATTGATTGATTGCGATTTAAATTTTGTTAAAATTTTACGGTAGTCGGTTGATGTTGTCTTAAACATATTTTTTCGATTAATTCAGCAGAAATTGTACTACATTAAATATTGAGTTATGCCGGTGGCGCCACGCCCATTTTTCCAATCATAGTCCAGTATTGCCCATAGCTACTTCCTGATCGATAGTATCGGTACATTTCTAAGATGTGTTGTCTTTTTGTCAGCTATTATTCATTATGTATTTCGTTCAGTTCTTCGTTCCTATAGTTATAGCTTCCTGTTAGTTTTTTGAAAATATATCGTTTTAGGACCTCTGTCTGTCAGAAAGATATCTGAATATAAACTTTTCCTTTACAAAAGTGTAGTGTTGGTATATAGTTCTCTTACAGAAAAATGTTTGAACAAATTGTTTTCTTAGACAAAAATGTCCAAGCAGACAATTTTTTTCTTTTCTTTAGGAATCTATCAGGGCAAATACTTTTTTATGGAAAAGAGTCTGGCCTTTTTAGAAATTTCTGTGAGGAGCCACCTATTGTGGTCCAGAATAGTTCTGCCAGATTGCAGTTAATAACGACGATTTTCGCTGCCGTTACTACGAAATTCTATAATTGAATTGAGTATGAGTTGGAACCGATTTTGTAGTACGTCCAGTATTTAACCGGAACGTGATATTTAAAAGATTGAAAATCGTTTGTTTTTTATTTTAATTTATTTTTTCCTGGGCAATTCCACTTTCGTCTAATTATATTATATTGTATATTATATTATATATTATATTATATATTATATTATATATTATATTATATATTATATTATATATTATATTATATATTATTATTACAATAAGTAACTGATTCGGGTCAGCCCTGCAATGTCTTTATTATGATGTGGAATAACCGCTTTTTATAATCCTTGCCAATAGACTCTATGAGAAGTGACAAGTCCGGCAGTTAGCAGTTAATAACGACGATTTTCCCTGCCGCTACTACGAAATTCTATAACTGAACTGAGTATGAGTTGAGACCGATTCTGTAGTACGTCTAGTATTTAACCGGAAAGTGATATTCAAATGATTGAAAACCCTTTCTTTTTTTTAATCTTAATTTATTTTGTCCCGAGCAATCCCACTTTCGTCTTATTATTTCCATCGGTAGTTGCAGACAACATTTATTCTTAGAAAAAGCACCTATAATTGTATTTCGGAATCACATTAAATGGTGGGTCTTATTCAGTAATTCTAAAAACAAAAGAACTTATGGAGCGTGGTAACTTTTGCCTCGTCGATTGGAGGTAATGCAAGATTAGATTTTGTACTATTTTAACACAAATCTTTTGAAGTAATATTGCTATCAAACTGGAAACATGAAAGATTAAAATGGCAATTTTCAAATTGAAAAAATAAAAATAGCTCAGAATTCAATTAGTTTCGCCCAAATGTAGGTTTATCCATTGGACCAAGTTCGCTATGGTAAGCGAGATATAGCGCCCAGTTCACGGTATTTTTCTAGAGAGAGCTGAGAGCCGCAGAAATGAGTTTACAATTTAAACATAACTTTGAAGAACGTTTATTATACCTTTAATACCGAAAAGTCCTGATAGTAACTATTGAGGTTAAGATTGGTGGCAACTATGAAATCACGCACAGTAGTCGGTTATAGTAAGCTATCAAAAAATAGATAAAATTTAAGATATATCAGAAGTAATCACTTTTTAATTGCTGCAATAATGTTTGATTCGAAAATGTTTCCATGGATACGTACATTCGCCAATTAAATATCAATTATTTTAAAGAACTTCCACGGATACCAAAATAATGCTAGTAATATTGAATTTGTGATATATTTTCTGCCAAAAAGGCGCCTTTTATCACCTGCTCAATTTGACTACTTTGCTGGCACTGCTTTAGAAGCTGTGAAAAATCATGGATGCCAAAATAATGCTAGTAATACTGAATTTGTGATATATTTTCTGTCACATTGGATGCCATTTATCACATGTTCATATTCATTATTCCATGAGCATTGCTTCAGAAGCATTGAAAAGTCAGCATAAAAGAATGACAATGGTTCGATGCAATGGTTCCGATCATAGTCTGAACCACTTCTGGATTCCAAGCTGTTGTTATTACACTCTTTTTTACATGTTCTCTTTGTAGAGAAAACATTAATCAAACGACATACAGACAATCGCTTAAATTGACTCAATGATAGGAGATGGGCTGAAGTTCGTGACATCTATCAGTAGATTTAGCTGCCACATTAGTATACGAACTTGTACGGTTAGAATATTCCATTGGACACAATTAGTTTATATGTAAATAGGGGCTCACAAATGACACAAGGACAACATGCACAAAATTACATTACATTAAGCAATTAGAATTAAAAATGGCATTACAATTAAAGATTGGCGGAACAAAGGACAAATACAAATGACGTTAATTTTCTTGAGGCTATGGAACCGGATCAGTACTACACCTTGATGCCTGTCAAACATTGCCAAAGGACTGACTACTGAAGGAACTGAACTCAACTGAACGGACTAATTGACAAAACGAGTAACAATTAAAATGCGACACTGTATAGGCTTATTTTTCAAGATTTTTTTTTTTACACTTTTATCCTTTATTTTTATTTTGCATTTAAGCCAATATTTAAATTTTATTGAATTTATTTTTATATGTATAGGTATATGCTTTTTGTTTTCTTTCACTTAAACAGTTTTCCTTAATGAAAAATTACTACGATATTAATTTAAAAATACAATTAGTAAATATTTAATAAAAAAAATATGTATATATATATATATTACTCATGTCATCACTTACACAAAAATTAATTTTAATTTAAAATTAATTAGATAGAACAATTTTGTAAAAAAATATCGAATGAATTCCCAGAGAGGAAAACAAAAAACAAGGGGATATTTTGGACAAAGAAAGACACTGATTAACAAAGTCAGTAAAAAAAGAACAACAATTAGCAGCTTCTTTGACAATTTTTAAGAATTTTCTAGTATTTTTCTTTTAGTTTTTTCTGTTGTTTCTCTTTTGAAATAAACTGAGGACGGTTTAGTTGAGTAAGTATTTTTTTTATGTTTCTTTTCAAAGCAAAATGGGGAATTTTCATAGACTTTTTTAGGTCTTGAATATGATTTGTGGCCAAAACAAACAATAGACAAAGAAATAATTACAAGACTTACAAATACAAAAAAAAAAAAAAAAAATTGCAACAGTCAATAAAACCTTTTTAAACTAAACACATGTATTTAACATTATTTGCTTGATTAAACTTTAGTCAGAACCATGTATAGGGTCCATTCAACTCTGTTTGAAATTCGTTGGAAATTTTAAATTCAAAAACTCTGCTTTACTTTATTTTACTAATCACAAGGCAAATAGATTTGATCGGTTCTCGAAAAAGGCGTGAGGACTTAAATGGTGGTGGTGGTGGTGGTGGTGGTATTGGTGGTGTTACTTGTTGGACGGACGAGTTGGCTACTTAGATGAAATTCACACATACATATATCGAAAGAGAGAGAGAGAGAGAGAGAGACAGTAGAAGGTCACATTTTCATTTATGCTTGTTTTAGAGAGCATTTTCTTTCGAGTTTATCCTTTTCGAGATATGTTTTTAACAGATTAACCACAACCTCAAACTTTAGCCAGTTCAGATGTAAGTAGATAGATAATAGAGTGGTAGCTAGTTAGGTAGTCTAAGTAAGCATCAAAGTGTTGTCTTGTGTTAATTCTCTTAAGGCGCGGCTGTTCCTCAGATGTTGGGTATGATGGAATGTTTTAAGTTATGAGTTTTTTTTTTTCTGTGTACGGCAAATGGAGGTTAATGGATGATTTCTATGAGATTCTAAACATTAGGACTGTAGAGTTTGTATATAAATTCTGAGTTTAGGCACTTGTTTTGTACTATTTTGCATTTAAAACTTTTCGTAAATGAAAGGCACATGTATGTTAGTTTCCATATTTTCTTTAAAATAAGTAAAAACAATTACGATAACAAAAAATACAGCTCTAAATGACCGCATTTACACTGTCGTCTGAGGGGACGCAATGTAAATACGGCCTTTTGTTGGTATAATAAGCGTATAAACACAATTACAACTTTGGGCGTTAATTTGCAATGTTTTGAGTAAGAGAGTTAAAAATTGATTGTGGTTACGGATTAGCGGACGCTTAGAATTAACTTGTTAGGGCTTAAATACTTGCGTCTCATGCTGAAGAGTCATGTTCCTTAAATTAGTATCAGTTTTTTTTTAGTTTAAAACAGATGTTTTCTTTTCATACAAGTTCATGGTATCGAAATTGAATTTATTGAGATTTATAGGCAACCTGCACCATCCATATCAACCATAAAATAATGGACAGCTGAATTTTGATGACGAACGACCAGGGCTTCCAAGGAGGTCATCAATACATAAATTGTTCATGAAACATTAGCGGACCATGAGCGAATGAGGGTGCGCCAGATTATTTAGACTTTTGGTATCGCACATAAATCAATTGCAGCATTTTGTATATAAAAAAAAAAAACTTTCTTCAAAATGGGTGCGCGTAGGCGAATTTCGCGGTTTTAAGCCGCAATAAACTGATGTTTCTGCGCCGGGCGAAAAAACCTGGATCTATCACAACGCACCGGAGCCTAAATAATAGTCGAAACATTGAACTTCTTTAAGGAAACGCACCGATATAATAAACGTAGCTGCCATGAAAAAATTGCGCTATAAATTAAAATTGGCTACAGTGACGATTGTATTTTTTCGAACTTAAAGAAATGACTTACTAGAAGTAGGTCAAAGCCACGTATAGAGAAAATCTGTGAAACGAATGGTCATCTTGATAACAAGTATATTGCACTAAAATAAGACGATGGAATGAAATAAATTGAATATTAGCAGAAATTTAAGTTGTTGCTTTAATGCTATTTTTTAAAGTAACTTTGTTACATTTACAAATATTATTATAATTAGAATTTACCAGTTTTGTCTCCTTTTTTTTGGGGTCAAATTTGTAAACAGACTGGAATATTTCTCCAATTAATTCAAAACTCATTTTCTTAGAGTTTAGCAGTTTTGCCCCTTCTATTTCCGTTGTAAAACACATTCGATGCTCATATCCTTTCTACTAGCAGTGATGATTTTAGTATTGCCTTAACAATGTTGAATTTGGTTTGGAAGGTATAGTGATCAGCTTCGAAAAATAATATTAATTATTCTGCATCAACTTGCGTTTGATTACATTAAAAAATCATCACAAAATCAAAGTGGTCCCGGTTATGTATTTTCGAAGATATTATGAGCGATTACATATAAAATAAAATTTTGATTATTATTTGAGGTTTGTAAAGACGTTATCAGTTTAAACAGCTAAAACAACAGTACCAACTACCTTTTGCAAAAATGTGAAAAACTATTTTTATAAAAAGATCAACTTTTATAGAATTTTTTGTTGTTGTTTTGCCTGCTGAACTGATCTTTTAAACCGAAATTTTTTAAAGCGTCCGATTATCGTGCTGTGACTTTCCACTTGGCAACTCTATATTTTCCCCTTTGTAATTATTAAGGGTTGTATTCAGAACTGGTGGTCCGATGAGTTTCTTCCGCCACCTATCCTCTACCACCAGTATTTTGTTCTATTATCTATTACGATGCTGATAAGTATTTTTCTTTAACATTGCAAATCTTGTGAAAGTAGTCAGAATGAGATGGTAATTTTTGGCCCGAAGAAGAACTGAACCTTGCGCATTTAAATCGCCAATATATTCCACTTTTTAGAGCGAACGAATGTCATAATTTTCAGCCAAGTTTTACACTTCGAAAGGTCATTAAAAACCGGATTAGAAGTGTGTAGCGCACATATGTGAAGGCAACAAACTCTTGCAACCTAGTTGATTAGGCTCGAACTGTTAAACTTCACAAACATTTTTGCGGTTTATAGAAACTAAAGAATACAGTAGGTCACTTATTCACAGCAATGCCGTCTATATATTGGCATTAAATAAGGAAACTCTAACACAGGGAGGTATATGAGAGAGAGCTGCTCGAATTAAGGATTGAAAAACAAATTCCCTCGCGTCGTGAGATAGAGCATAAATGAGATAGAACCTTTCACATTCAGTGAACTTACATACATTCTATTTTTCAATTCAATTAACGGGACCTACACTTTAAGGACAATTCCGACGTCACAGCTTGAGAAGTATTTATGACGCTTGTCGATTACCCAACTGTTCGAAGTATTCAGCAGGCGCATTGTAATGACAGTCGCCTGAATAATGATTGTTAGTCGTATGCGGGAGTCGATAGTTGCGTGTATTAACCATCAGTCGATCACGTTAAGGAGTGGACATCTCCGATATTCTCTGGGCGTTACAATGAACATAAAATGATTGTTATATATATGAATTTATACTCATAAATACAACGCAAATGCTTTTACAATAGACTTAATTAGTTCGGCCGAGGTCGTTCATCTACCCAAAAGACGTAAGAAGAGCTGATAGCCATAAATTTGAGAGAATTGTGACAAAAGGAATTGGAGACCTAAATGACTTAATGTATATGTTGGTCAAAGCGCACACTATGATTGAGACCGTCAGCAGGTAGTGGTTCAATTGTGGCACAGTTGAACAGAAAGTGGAAACTCTTTCCATTTTTTCAGACATCTTGAGCAGCTAAACTCTCGCAAATGGGAAATGAACGAAGTGGGTGCGGTGCTACCGCTCAGCCGAGGAAAACGCTTGATAGTGTTAGAATAATCGCTTTAGCTCACAGTCACTTCACATCTGTATAAGTCAACGAAGAATACCGGGAAATAATATCTCTGAGGGTTTGTAGATCGATAAGTTCGACTACGCCAAGAGTTTGAGTAATTGATTAAAGCAGTTTTATTTGCATGTGCTTCTGTCTAAGGCAAATATATCTGCTGCATTGAATTGCTTTGGTAGATTATCAGTGAAGAAAATAATTATGTTTTTACGTGGTTCAGCTTGCCGTCAAAGAAGTCATTTTTAGAGGCCAGAGTAGATGAATTATGTAAACGGCGCTTCTGTATACGGATGGTTACAAATATCACTATCGTCGTTGATTATTTGATCAAAGTTAACTAATCTTTTAGCGAAATGGGACAGGAGCAAGTAAACTGATTTTAAAAATGGAAAAATATATCACCTATGTGAATGAATCTTTCGGATGAAAAATAGCGAAGTGAAACGAAAGGAATATATCAGTTTTATTGGAGAGCGAATTGAGAGATCGAAATATGTTCATATTCCATTTTTTATCTCCTCTATTCGCGCTGTAATGACGATTTCAATCTGTAGCTAATTTTCTTTGTATGTAAGCTGTTCGTTGTACTCAAAACATTACCAACGTGAGCGCAGCCTAACGCCGCAATTGTGTGGTTAAACGCTTAAACATGACACTCTCAAAAATGTCTTTGATGACGGCTACGGGAGCTAACTGTATGATTATGTACTGTACATGTCTATGAAAGCGGAATGAGACAAACCAAATGGACAAAATGAATGTTGAGTGACATCGCCGGCAAGTGAATGTCGTCTCGGTTGTACGATTATGCGTGTAAGTGTTTAATCTGGTGGAGTTTAGTATATGTTTGGTTTTTTTTTTCATTGCTATATATGGTGCTTACTTTTTGATGAGCGATCGAACCTTTTTCATTGTCCGATTGAATATGGTCTTATTATTCGGATTGCCGGTTCCTGTCGTCGACGTTGTTATTCCTGACCCCAGAGAACTGCTCGATGTTGTCTTCGGCACACGAGTAGTGGCTTCGCCCCGGCTGCTTTTAGTGCTGTTGCCTCGATGTATATGGGCTGGGGCACGGGTCTGACTCTTGGGTGCGGAGGCGGTGGGGGATTGAGGAGACTTCGCTGACACGCAGCTCTTTAAACTTTGTGTATCCTCGTGCTCGTCTTCGGCTGAGCTAATACCTTCGGGGCTTTGTCTATTCGAGGGGCTTTGACGCAGAGCTGTGATACGATCAGGCGTCAACGATTTTGAATCGCGTACAGAAGAAGCTCTAACTGGGAGATCGTTAGGTTTAGCAATATTGGAGCGTTCTGGCTCTGGGGTGAGTGGTGTGGCAAGATTTTGCATGCTCTGTGTACCATCTGTGGGTGAGGGTGGGACTACGATGGCAGCCAGCGTCTGTTCGTCGAGGAAGTGGTCAAGGCTACGTGATTTTCGATGTTGCGGATTGATGGGTGGAAGATTGGCTGACTTGTCCCGTCGGGGAACGATCACTTCATTTTGGTTTAATTCGGCCATCGAGCCCGGGTAGTCGTCACTGGGCTGAAGTGTGCTAGTGGAACTGGCATTTGTCAATGCCAGACTGCCAGCCGAAACCAAAGCTGCCGCTTCCGCAATCTTCTGCTCGCTGCTCTCTCCGCTGTCCAGAAAACCCTCTACACTGTGACTTCGGAAGCTCGAAGCCGCTTTGGCGTTACTGTCATTGCAAATGCCCACTGCGGAGCTACGTCTGGGAGGTTTAAAGGCCAACGGCGAAACATTCTGCATAGATCCCCCCATGTTTATGCCTTTGTAGGTAGAAGTCGGCTGGGTTCGATAGGGTGGCAACATGCTCCGTTTGGAGTTGCGTCCAAATACACTTAACTGACTGCCCGTGCTGCCAAGTTTGCCGGTGCTGCTGATCATACTACCCCCTCCGCCGCCCGTGGTCAACCGCTGACGGGCCGGTGATGCTGATTGCCGATATCTATTTGCCTGGTGACTAGCTGCTAGTTTGTGATTAGTATTAATTAAATTATTATTATCATGAAATATTTGTAGGGCTTTTGAATTTGGATTGATATAACTAGAACTAAGAGAAGTACTACCATTGTGGAGGGCATGGGCGCGCTTGGACGCTAGATGACCACTCAACAATTTGGACTTGAATTTAGACTTGAGAATAGACGAGGGAGAATTCAGAGATTTGAAGCGTTTGCTATTGCTACTATATCTACCGTAACTACTACCGCTAATGTTATCAATAATATTCGAAGGAGAAGAAGAAGGAGATGAGGAAGAAGTAGAAGAATTTTCATTTTTTTGAATTTGGACGGCAGGACAATCCAGTCAATCGACACTGGATCGTCCTGCGTTTGAGGGTGTGTTCGTATTTTGTGTCCCACCTTGTCCGCCGCCATTCGACGATCCACCGTTGCCGCCACTACCACAATTGCTGCCGCCCACACTGTAGTCAGAGTCGTTGCTGTGCATTCTTTGGTACGCAACGGTCGAGCCGGGCGTACCCGGCGTCATAGCAAGTATGCGATCGATATTCTTCTCGCCGCGCATAAATCTAAATCGAAAGTCAAACAAAAAACGGTTGTGTGATTACTACTCTCTGTTGCGTGGCAGCTCTCATGAGTTGACAACGAACCTCTCAATTTTGTCGATGCACGCGTCCTGGTAGTCGTGTATCCACGTGACACCGTTGAAGTGGCAAACGCTGCGCATATCTTCGGGTAATCTCTCTGGTTCAGGCCAATAGAATTGGCTATCAATGATGGGTATAATATTACAATTTGAGTTTAAAGCAGCCACGATTTCCTGAAAGATGATAAAAATGAAGGGTGGATGAATGGGCATAGGATGGACGTTGGTGCGTTCATAAAATGCAAACTTACCCTGTGAACCCAATCTTTGCATTCGTTGTCTTCGACACAACGTTCGAGAGCATTTGGTGTTAATACTAAAACGAAATTCTTCGCTTGACGAATACTGTTTAGCAAACCATTGTCAAATTTGCCGGCCTCCAGGCGTTCAACGTCAATGAACACCGAGAATCCACGCAGCTGTAAGTGGACCTAAAATGGGGGAGAAATATTTGCAACTGATCCTCTAGGGGAAACTTCTTATTACTAACCTTAAGCAAACTGGCCAATTGTGAACCATTGGATCGCCGATAGCTGACAAAAACATCCAATGTTTTGGCCATGTTGTCTTCTGAGGCGCTGGACAGGGTATTCTCCAAACTTTTGACCGCATTTAATATGCGCAGTCTGTGTATAGAATTGGTGATGTTGCACTCTTGAATGAGCATGTCTTCGTTCAGTTGTGGCAGAGAGTTCCTGTCAATGCCCGAATTGAGCATCGAATATGTATATGTGCAATATTCCGGTCCAATTTCTGCCAGGAACTGATGCAGCTTCGCTGTGTCCTTCGAGGAGTAATCGGCCATGCGTTTGAGATTTTGTAGTTCGCGCTCGAAGCGTTTAAGCAGGATGCCGTTCAAGATGCCAATGTCATCGCGAAGGTTCTTCTCGTGGAGCTTCAGTAGAAGATCGCCATCGACTTGGGACTCCTCGAATTGTTTGACGAATTGCCCAAATCCGATTTGCTTCACCCATTCTTGGACGTCTTCTACCGACCACAGGGGCACTTGTTGCGACAGCTTGTGGGGTACAGTCTCTCCGATAAGGCGCAAAGCTTGAGCGGCAAACTTTGAGGCAATGGCGTTTGGACAACTAGCTACAGTCTTGAGGGCCTCAATGGCTCCTATTTCCCGGAAGATTTCTGTGTTTCCCTGTTCCCTCTTAATGCCCGCCTCCATGCAGAAGTGGAAGGCGGCTAGACTGCGGGCTTCCTCACGGTTTGAACTGAGCACAGGAACTAAACGCTGCAGCCAGTGTTTACTTTGGCCATGGGCATGGGCCAAATTGGACTTTGCAAACTCCGATGGATCGTGTGAGGTTACGAACGGCTCAACCAAATCTAAACAACCGGATTTCGATACTTCGACCTCGATTTCTTTGTTGGCGACTAGAACGGCAATTGCCAAACAGGCATAATACTTAATG
>JAHXMU010024569.1:19930-44184 GCA_019455685.1 Philornis downsi
GCCATGGTGCCTGACTAGACGTGTCTTTGGACATGAATGGATAATTGTGTTTCTCTTTGGCAAATGTTAACAAAATAATCTTTCTAAGGCAGTTTAATTAAACGAAACCTAAACGAAAACAAAATTAAACAATCAATTGAATGGCGACACGGACAAAGACATCAAGTAATTTTCGAAGAAAAATGTATTTAATAATCAAATCATACGTCACATAACAGTCGGAATATTGACTGGCGTACGGAGGATGCTAAGAAATCGCGAACGCGTAAGTCCGAGCGCTAAAACGGAACAGAACACTTTTCAATGTCAACCTTAACGTAACACCCGCAACCGTTTTTCGCTCTTTCCTCTTCACCGCTTTTTCAGACTGCGAAAATTCCTCTCGAGATGTTAATTTTCAACTGAATAGCGAAAGCCTCTATATTTTTTCATTTGCCAGCTAATAATAAATAATGTTTTGGATTCATTCTGTGCGAGATAGAGCGGCCCGGTGCCCCCAAACACCAGAAGTGCGCTGCTGCCGTTTTTGAGGCACACACTTGGGCTGCCTAGCAATTTCGCTGAGAGCGATGGCAGTGGTGGCGTTGACTGCAATCCCGTAGAAGCGTCATTAGTTGAATAGCGAAGCGTAAAACACACAGATTGTTTAGGTGGCGATGAGCATGATGATGGTGATGATGATGGTGAAATAGCATTAATTCTCAAGCAACAATAAGAACAACAAAAACAACTGCAACAACAAAACATTAATCTAATTTTCAAAACACAAGAACGTTTGTTAATACATTTTCATTTTGGAAACGTTCGAAACATTTTTAGAAGTGATGGTATAAATATGCAAAAACAAAAGCACAAAAACAAAAACATTTTGATATTCTCGCTAAGCGTAATATTGGCACAAGCAGGGAGAGCGGACCACATGATGGTGCTAAATTTGAAATTGCCACAACACCCCACGGCAAGCAACAACGACTTGTTGAGGCGCTTCAATGTTTCTGGCGAACAGGCATGGCGGGCCATGTGACATAATGTGCGCGTCTTTTGCTTTGCAAGTTAATTACAAACACCACCGCAGAACGGGAGGTAAGCTAAGTCTGTCGTTCTGTCTGCTGGAATTAGAAATATTCATTTAACACCATTTAACGTGCAATATATTTCTTGATCGTGTCCCACCGTGGCGCGATAATTAGTAAACGCAACTATCGTTCGCACGATCGCGAGTTCAGTCCCGCATACAGCCACCTATCATCATTTGAGCGACCACCACCTTGATGTGTCTGATTAACACTTCGAGCAGTCGAATCATCGGCAAGTCTGGTAAATGCTACTTAAATTGCGACATTCACAATCGCCGTTAAACTTTAGGCGCTGTAGAGTCAGCGTAAAAATAGAATGCGCTTAAGCTCACTGAATGCGGGAAGCTCTCCCATATCTCATTCATGGGATGCAAGGGAATTTGTTTTTTATATTTTATTTTCTTGACCGTCGAAAAAAATCTATGTTGGCCTGAGCTTATCTTGCCGTCTAGGAGACTGTTGTTGAGCTGGGAAGCAGAAAATTTGCGTAAGAATGTCTCATAATCGGACAGAATCGGTCCATTAGAAAATACGTTGGCTATACAAGGGCTCGAACCACATCTAGAGAAACGGAATATTTTCAGTTGGATCATTTACCAGTTTGTTTAAAATAATACACGGTGGTAGTATATAAAATCATAGTATAAAAGCATGGAACCGCGTTAATTGCGGACGTAACTGAACGACATACGCTTTGTATTTTAGAAACTATACATTTTCTTACAGGCTCATTTAGCTAGTTATGAATTGGCACATCGCCATTTATATCCACTCTGGTTCGCAGGTGTTCATTTTGAAAAAACTTGCTCATACAAGGATTGAATATACCTTTGGAAAATATGTGACGGTAGTTAATAGATGTATCCAACATATTATGGATAAGAAGTGGGTTTTCTGGCAAGCTAACTTATTTGACGATGGGAGCATCCCCTGGTCTATGGCCGGTATGTATCGTACGTGCAACAAATTTTTCCAGTAGAAAAGAACTTGCTCATACAAGAGTTAAAGTCCACTCAATGTACACTATTCATAGATACGAAAGCGCTTGCCCTAATTGAGGGCGTGGTTATTGAGAAATAATAAAAATATATTTCAAAGGATATATATTTCATGCATGAGAAGTAGTTGCGGATTTTGAATGAACCCTTACTTCCTGAAAACATGTAGCATATATGTCGTTATATACCTCACTGGAAGCGTATAGATATCTGTTTGAAGGCACCTAAATCCGATTTTACTATATCTCCGCCATCGGTTATATCTTGCGAAAAAAAAATCAGAAATTAGTACTTATTTTTACTCAAAACTTTTTTATTCCAATTGTCTAATTGTGACTTTTACGGTTGCCAGATTTTCGTTTTATTTTTAACCATATTGTTTAGTTTTTTATTGCTCTATTTTCATGAATATCCACGCAAAAAAAGACGAAATTTGCTTATATAGGTTACATAGGAATGCCCAAGATATTAAACATAGTCACTTTGATCTACATGCGTCACATCTAGGAGCGTGATGGTTAGTTCACGCAACACTCGTTCGCACAATCGCGAGTTCAATCCCGCATACACCCATCTTTCATTGTTTGATCGGTGGCCAATTCAATGTGTCTAACGAACACTTTAAGTGGTAATTGCCAAATATAGTAAAAGTTTCTTAAACTATAACGTTCGGTATCGTCGTCAAAACTGTAGGTCCTGTTGAGTAAGTCTAAAAAGGGAATAGGCATAAGGTCTCGGAATGCCAGAAGCTCTCTCATATCTCATGTATAGGATGCAAAGGAATTTAGTTATATGCCAAGCGGCAAAATATTAGATCGCACGTATTTTAAAATGCAAGCAATTGTTTTATTTTTTCAATCAAAGTGGTAAAACATGAAATCCTAAAAGCAAACCTTGAACTTTACAATGAAAAAAGTATTGAGAAGACGAAAGTTTTGTCCGACAAATGTGCGAGCATAGATCCAAAGCCTTATAAACTTCTCTGCGGAAAGATTGTTGTCTTAGCACTCAAGTAAGTTGAGGTTGATATGGCATATTTTAGATAGAAAAAGAAGAGGATCTGACTGTATGTTTTCTATGCAAAAGCAAGATGGAAATGCTTAGACCCAACTAATGCTGTTTTAAGAAAAAAAGGAAAACTGCTAGATGTCTCCTAGCAGCTGCGAGGCAATATGTGGCTGCATGTTTTCTTTAAGAACAGAAAATGGAAGCACATAGCCCCAATGTGTATTGTACTCGTAAAACAAGACCTGCTAGAGGTGTCCTAGAAGAAGACGGACAAGATGCGTATCGCAACTTATAGAAGGGACTAAGAAAGTCTAATAGGATGTATTTTTAAAAAATGGGAGATAGTAATACTTTGATGCAACTTACGTCGGTTTTAGAAAACATGATGTAGACCTCCTAAACGAAACGAGGCAAGTTGCCTACTGGATCGTTTAAAACGATATAAGAAGCCTTCTTTGAGAAAGGAAAATGAAAGTTCGTAAGCTCATAAGCTTTAGTAAAAATATTTTAAAAGATGTGTACGTCGAAACTAGCCGACGTGATGTATAGACGGTGCCAGTAGTTTGAAAAAAACTTATTTTGGTGGAAAGTGGCAATCCTATGAAGCATATCTTCTAAGTTTCAAGGCGCCACGTTGTTTGGTATTTTTATTTGAGCCATTAAAAGTAAACGATCTCAGTGAATTTGTAAACATGGAAAAAATTGGTCACCGTTATGTAACTCAATATTTCAATTTGAAAGTTCTGAGTCCAGCCAATATAAAAGCCGAACCAGATTCTACTCTGGGGGAGTCAAAATATCGGGTTGTAGAGTTTAAAAGAGGCCGTACGAGCTGCTAGGACAAACACCGTAGTGGTCGACTAATTGAGGTGTCCTCGATAGAGACAGTTAAGAACATCCAGAAAATGGTATTGGATGATCGTCGGCTACAGGTGCTGAAAACTGATATGATAATCATTTCAAAAATTGCTATACATCGTATATTCATCGAAAATTTGAACATGAGAAAGATGTGCACAAGATGGGTGCCACGTTTGCTTTCGGTAGAGCACAAACAGAAGATGTTTTAGTAAAATGTTTGAAGATGTTTTACCGCAATAAAACCAAATTTTTGCGTCGATTTGTAACCGTGGATGAGGCAAGGGTCCGCCACCTCACACTTGAGACAAAATAACAGTCAAAGCAGTGAACTGGAACAAGGAAATCGTGTCCAAAGCAGGCGAAGACGGTTCTATCTGTAGGCGAGGTCATGGCGTTTGTTTCTTGGGATGCGTATGCGATTATTTGTATTGATTATCTTCAGAATATTATACTAATTTTTTGCAGCGCTCAGGTGACGAAATAAGGGGGAAAAAGTAGCATTTGGCGGAAAAGAAAGTGTTGTTTCATCAGGACAATGTTTCAGTGCACACATCCACTATTGCGATGGCCAATATTAATGAATTAAAGTTCAAACTGCTTCATCACACACTATATTCGCCAGATTTAGCTTTCTCGCACTATTTTCTATTTCCGAACTTAAAAAAATGGCTCGGAGGTAAAATATTTACTAACAATGAAGTGGTGGAGTCTGCGGAGTTCTTATTATAAACAGTTCTTACTCTAAACATGGTATAGAAGCTATTGAATATCTCTGGAAAAAGTGTTTCGAGTTAAAAGGAAATTTTGTTGGAAAATAAAGAACATTTTTCTCAATTTTTTTGTGTCTTTTTTTGTTAAGTCAGCTAGTTTTGGCTTTCTGTAGGAAACAAGACGGCTTGCGAGCAGACATTCCCAAAAAACACATATGAAAAGACACATCGAAATTCGCAGAAGGATTCAGAGGATCTGTTCTTTGAATGCTACACAAATATTCTACAGCCACAAGAACTAAATTACCATTACCGCTTTCATACGCTCACTAAACAAGTATAATGAATTGAATTGTAAAGTTGGTATCGAAGTTTAAGTATTCGATTTATAAAATATTGAAGTTGAAAATTGTTTAAACGCACTTAGTTTTCAACTGTAGAGTGTTTAATCCAATAATAGCAATCATTTTGGTTTTAATAACATACGGTGACAAGTTGTTACAAATAAATAAAATTTGACAGAATTTATAAATTATTTGATTAGAATAAAAAACAAAACTATATTTAGATATTTACATGACGAATGTTGCTATTTTGTTTCTCTTTTATTTTATTTTTTGATTATTATGAATTAACAAATTCCAGTTATACTCGTATGTATGATATTTCTGATCTTTAATTGGCTTTCGCCAATACTTCAATTTTGTTGATGTATTATAGAAATGCTGAGAGAACAGATATGATATCATTACAATGATATCCTATGGCACCTTTGACATTTTTAGCTGAATCTTTAAGTGTTTTAATGGGTATAGCGATGGGGCTGAAGTGTCAAGTGATTGATGCAAATGTATAGTAGTAAAATTATTATGAAAGAGTGGCGGAAATAAACTCTATCATGTTTAATGATGAGTAAGAGCTTTTTTCTATAAACTAAGGTTTAGAATTTTGTTTACATATCTAAGCGAAAAGACAATTAGAATTTCTCAGGGGAAAGTTAATAGTCGTAATATATGTTACGATCGTATGAAATAGTATCCTGTCAAAAAATATCCTTAAAATCCAAGACCATCTCGTACGTTTAAGGGAAAATTATTAGTAGTTTTCGGTGATATAATGCGATCACGTTTGGGTATCCAAATATGCTTTTAATCAGCCGTGGCAGGGTCGTACATATGATCGTGGATTCGAGCTCAGTTGCCTTCATCAAACATCTCTTTGGGCGTCCGCCAACTCACTGTGTCTGACAAACTCTTAGATTAGTAGTAAAAAAGCTTCTTCATTAACGTTCGGAATCGTCTTTAAGCAGTAGATCTCGTTCAATGAGTAGAAAAAAAGAACGCGTATAAGATTACTTGTTTGGCACCTGAAATTAAACATAGCCGTACACAGATTTTTGAAAACGAAATCAATAAATTTTAATATGGCTTAGTTTTCTCTATTCAAAACACATTTCGCACAGTTCAGCACAGGTATATTGATAATTTCCCCTAAGAAGCTTCTATTTTTGAAAAATTGAATTTAATTTTGGTAAAGTTTTGAATTGCATATAGTACAGCTATTATATGAAATACTGAAAGCTTTTTTCCAGCACACTAGGGAAGGTATATAAGATTTCGGAAATATATTTTTAAAATTTAATTTAAGTCTTCACATATTTTCTATACTACGGAAAATTCAAATAGAAAACAAAATAATAATGATAAAATCTCCATGTCTGACTTAACAGTCGCCACTTATTTGGCACCTGAAATTAAACATAGCCGTCTACACATTTTTGAAAACGAAAACTAATTACTTTTGTTATGGCTTAGTTTTCTCTATTCAAAATACATTTCGCACAGTTCAGCACGGGTATATTGATAATTTCCCCTAAGAAGATTCTATTTTTTTATTGATAGGTGCTGATATTTTGAAAAATTTGATTGTCATATGTACGTTATCCTGTCTGGGTACAGTTAAAGATTTCAAAAATTGATCTAAATAGAACTTCTTATAAATTTGCAAACAGATATCTCGAAAAGTAGCTAAAAGATCTTATAACCGCCATAATTTCATAAAAACATGAAAATAATGCTTAATTCATACGTTCCTTATTTGTTTCTCGTTTATTATCTTTTCGAAGACAAGATTCTACGACATAAATATGTCGATCAAAATTTTCAAAATCCCATCGCAACTCTCTCAATAAAAAATAATAGAATATTTTAAGGGGAAATTATCAATATACTCGTGTTGAACGGTATGAAATGTAATTTAAATATTAACAAATAATCCATAAAAAATTAATTCATTTTTGTTTTCAAAAATGTATGTACGACTATGTTCAATTTCAGCTGCCAAATAAGTTTTTGTTACTAATCTTGACGCGAGGTCTGCATAAACATAGCTGGCATCTGAAATATTTCACTCAACATCCACTAGTTCAAATTCGAAAAGTAGCTTCGAATATTTTTAAAATACGTTGGAACGCGAAAACGCGAAAGGAAAGATATGACAGTGTTAGTAATATATATGTTGAGTTTTAAACCAAAATTGAAACTAAATTAACACCCAAGAGGTAGATAGGCCAGTATAAGCTTATAAACTAGGACCCTGTACTAATAGTAATCACTTTTGCTTCACTTTTCTTCGCTCTACGAATTTTTACAAATTCAAGTACCGTGTGTCAATTTTTTATTGAATATAGAGAGTACAGAAAAATGTGTGCAATAATATAATATTACTCCTATTATTTGGTGTAGAAAATGCTTGAATACATCTAATCGCACTCGAAAACTTTTAAAGTCAAATCTTAAACGGCAACACTAAATTAGAAAAATGTGGGAAATTTTTTGTCAATGTATTTATAACTCGGAAACTAAACGTCCATTTTGATGGAGGTATATACCACACAGTAACCTTGATGCTTTTTATTAAAAAAAAAAACAAAAGAAAAAATTCCCAAATAATTACAAAATTTAAGTAAAAGAATATTTTCACGACTTGATTAATTATTTATATTTTAATTATGTACATATTAATTATTTTTATTTATATATTAATTGTTATTATAATTAATTTTCGAGATTTGTTTTATTTTAATTTATTATTAATTTATTATTATTATTTTAATTTATTATGATTTATTTTAAACGCTTTTTTTTATATATTTTTCCAATAAAAATGGGTATTTTTTTAGTACTGTTTTTTTATATGTATATATGATTATCTGGCAACTACAAGCATATATTATATTTAATTGACAAACAAATTAAACGTTTTACAAAAATCTAAAAATGGTAATTTTTTGAAAAATGCTATTTTTTTCTACTAATAGATTTCGTTTTTGGTTCTCAACGGCTTTAGCCATGAGCAATTTTCCTGCAAAATTTCAGCTGTGCAGGTCAAACGATTGCCCCTCAATTGCGTTTTCATTAGACACGTATAAAGGGGATCGGAATTTGCTTAAATCGACATAGCTTTCTGCGACGATAAGAACGTAATCAAATTGTAGCTCATCAGTTGCTATTCTTTTTTTTTTTTTTTTTTTTTTGAGTCCAAACCCGAAAAGGTAAGATTTTCTTTTCCAAAATGAATAATATTTTCATCACGTCCTATAGCGCAACATATTAATATTTATCATTTATAAAATGAACGCTTTTAAATTTAAACAAAAACGCAGTTCTTATTAAATTGAATTACATTTAAATACTATTATTGTCTGAACAACTGCCACATGATCACATTTTATAGAATCACTATTTTGCGATCTAATTTTGGTGTGAAAACTCTGATCCAAAAACAAAATTTCTTTGGTCAAATGAAAAATTGGACCAAAATGACTGTTTTTTCATTGCTATAATTAAAAAATGTGAAGAAGGCGCGCCACAAAAAACTGTTTCCTTCCAACAAGTCTATGTTAAATTCTTGGGTGATTACGCAAATTTTCACCACTTTGTGCCGAAAATTGAATTTCAGCTTCCGCAGATGCACTTATTTTGTCGGTTTTAACTAATTTTGATCCTACTGATGTATTTTGCACAAAAAAAAAACCAAATACCTCAGTCAAAGCTGGATATTTTTATCGACTTAACTTTAAACGAAAAAAACAGTCTCCCTTGCATCCCATGAATGAGATATGGGAGAGTTTCTTACAATCAGTGAGCCCACCCGACATCTAATATTTAGATATACTCGATTTAACGACGATTCCGGACATCAGTTTGACTTGACTTGTCGATTATTCGACTACTCAAAATGCCCGTCACAGACATCGAGATGACCATAGCTTGAACAATGATAGGCGATTGCATCGAGGTTCGAACCCATGATCATATACATGATAGTTACGTGTTCTAACTATCATATCACTGGCGGTTGTATACCAAATATCAGAATTTTAGACTGTGTGAATTTCAAAATGCTATATTAAATATTAAATAAATACAGGGTACCCGTCGAGAAGGAATACTACTTTGTATGCTTATAATTTTTGATTAAATGAAAGAGAATGGATCATATATTGATAAATGTTTTATTTTATGTCGGCAATTATGAATGGAATATGGAATACAATATCAGATAAATGTCCGCCTCTGACAGTCTCACAAATGCGAGCTCTTTTGACCACATTTTTCGTTGCATTCTCACACATTTTCCGCGGTATTTCATTAATTTCATCACGAATATTTTGTTTAAGTAGCCAAAACGTTTTTGGTTTGTTTGCATAAACTTTGCTTCTCACATATCCCCACAAAAAGAAGTCCGGAGCAGTCAAATCAGGCGACCGTTGAGGCCAATCGACATAACCATTTCTTGAAATAACTTGTTGTGAAAAAAGGTCTCGCAGTAATTCCATTGTAATCCTGGCTGTATGCGATGTGACACCGTCTTGTTAATACCACATGTTAATCAAGGCCAAAGCATGTAGTTGTGGCGTCAAAAAGTTTTCAATCATATCACCATATCGCTCCCCATTAACAGTTATCGTTACGTCATTTTCTCTCTTGTGTCAATTGAATCTTAAAATGGAAACAAATACAAATCCTTGTGCAAAATTGTGACCAAAAATGTTCTTTGAAGACCAAGATCCTGAGCACGGCGTCGAATTGGAGTTGATGGATTGTTTTGAACACTTTCTTGAGCAGCAGTAATGTTTTCAGCCGATCTTGCAGTACGTTGTGCTCCATGCTTAGTCCTATCAGCTACAGACCCTCTTTCTTCGAAATCATTCACTACACGATAAATAGTGCGTCTTGTTGGCACGTTGTTTCTCCCAAAAAATTCACGTAAGATTCTCATTGTCACAGTAATCGATGATTGATTTTGATAAAATGTTTTAACGGTTAAAACTGGTTGGTTTACCGAATATTTTTCCATAATAAATTTGCCACGTCTCTACTTTACGACTGCCAAATATGAACTGTCAAGACTAATGTTTACCAAAATGGCGGCAAAAAAAAAAGTAGTATACCTACCCGACGGACACCCTGTATTAAGCCTGTCATTCTGTTTGCAAAAACAAAGAACTCTTTTAAATTTAGGGAGCTCCAATTTATGGTCTTAGAAACAAACTTAAAAAAAAATAAAGTTAGGAACCACTCATCTTAGAGCATTTAAAAACAAGAAACATATTAAGCATTAAAAACTTAGAGGACCAAAAGTCTAGGCTCAAGTTAAGATTCTGAGGTCCCTTTTTCCTGTAAGTTTGTCGTTGATTCCAGTTTAATCGGGTATTGGAAAAGGGTTGATAAGTTTTTTTTTGGTCGTGCTCGATAAACAGCATTTTTATTGCTAAACTTAGTGGAAAGCTTTCGCTGCAGTTTAAATGCTGCAGGTTTAATAAATTAAAGAACTTCTGTGTGTTCTTTAACGCTTCTGAAAATGCTGGAAACAAATAGCTGCACTGCACTTTCTTCAGTGCTCTTGAGTAGGCAAGAAATTCAGCAATAAAAATTTTATTTGCATAGGGAAGAAATTCATCAATAACAATTTTAATAAAGTGAAAATTTGTCAGAAATGTACCGTCTTAAGAATGCCAGTAAGGGAGTGTATTGATGAATTATTCATAGAACTCGCATTTCTCTGCAGTTTGTCACAATTTTTGTTTTTCTTCGATCATCCTACTTTTTGTTCAGATAGCTCGATTTGATTAGCTGTCTTATTTCCCATTTATAGGAGAGTTTAGAATGTGGTTTCACTTCACTTTACGAACGAACTGAAACTTGGGTTTTTCTACGCTTCCCTCCCTCAGTGCTACCTTCCAACCCCTGCAGCGCCAGAATTTAACGAATACCTGTCAAAAGAGAGACTGACTCATGCCAAGAATAGATGCAAATAGATAGTTAATAAACAAAAGGCAAGACAATTAACATAAACATATGAAAGAATTACACTCGAAAGCAATTCAAAGTTAATAAAAGGCAATTAAAATGAATGAATTTTTTTGGTTCTTTAAAATTAGGCTCACATAAGTGCGAAAACGATAACTCATATTTCTTTTGGTTAAGGCGGCGAAATTCTTTCGCTTTCGTTATGGCCCACAAAGTAGTTAGCGTCGTTGCGTTGCGTATTAGGCAAAACAATCAAAACAATAAAAGGCAACGAAAGTTTCGTTTAGTTCGACAAACGCTCGTTATCCAGTTGTTTTTATTTTTATTTATTTATTTATTTATTTATTTTTTTTTTTTTGAGAAAAAAACGAAAAAATAAAAACGAAAAACTTTACCGATTTCTTGATTTCTTGTACTTATATATGTGTATTTTTTTTAATTTTCTAATATTTTGAAATTTGTTTATCAATTCTTTTTTCATTCAAACGATCTTTAACTTGATTACAAGGTTATCCGGTATTAGTTTTATTTCGAGACTCATGGTTTCTATATTTTGTATTTATTTTTTTGTATTCGGCGACACCTTCATTGTTCTTTTTCCTTTTTATTGGGTGTGTTTCTTAATCTAATATTTCTTTCCTAGTTCTCTATTTTGTTTTGATTTCAACATTCACTCAACCTTAGGTTCAATATCAATTCATTGGCCTATGAGTTGACGATCACACGTCTGATGATTGTTTCCGAAATATCAATCAAAGTGTTTGTAAATGTGACGGCGCGGCACGTAATCGCTAGAAGGAAGTGATTCTGTTCCCAAATTGGATTTGGATTTAGAGGTATACAAAATTATTTAGCAAATCTTTGCATTTGGTTTGCCGATATCAATTTTTATAATGTATATATGAAAATATGCTGTTTTTTTTGTATTCTTATTTTGTGTTTATATATTTCTGCGTGATTTCGTTTTGTTGCTTTTTTCTCACTTCTCAACGAAATTTCGCGTATCGATTCGTTTTTTTTATGTTAACGTATGAGCGATTTTAATTCTATTCGATCGTGCAGTTCGTTGAAGACTGAATGCCTTAAGCGATATTTTGAATAAATTTTTAAAATATCAACGGTCACATTGAATGTTACACACACACACACACACACACACCCTTGTATAAATTCATCTATTTAACGAAATTTTTCGGTGCTCTCTTACGAGAATGAAGAGAATGGCTTTTGGTGTAAAGAGAACATCTCGTGATCATTAAGAGATTTAATAGGTAAAAAGGTGTCAAAGTAATCTAGTTTTGGCTTTTGTTTACATTTTGTTATAAATTATTCAACGTTAAGTGATTTCGACTGTCATCGGCCGTACAAGTGTGCGCAGACAATGAATAAGATTCATTGACCTGTCTGCCATTTAACGGAAGATTTGCTAAAAATATATATTTATTGAATTCAGGTGCATCCCAAAACCTTAAGAATTTTTCTATATAAAGTTAAGTAGCTGTCAGGTAAACGATGAAGTTATCACATGCTAGTTAAGTAAAACGAACTATATATGAAAATAGAACATCGCAAGGCCGATCACGAGAGGTAGAGCCATATGACTTTAATGAAGACCTCCAAGGTAAATCTCATAACTCAGAGCAATAACAATTTTGGGGATAGACGATTCTTCTACTACATACTAAGTGAATGGAGCCAAAAGCGCAACTGCCTCATAGCTACATTTTTTTTTTCTAATCGACAGGAATTTGATAATGCTGAATGGTAAATCTCTTAACCCAGAGCGATAACAATTTTGGGGGTAGACGATTCTTCTGTGAAATACTGGGTGAATGCAGCCAAAAGTGCAACTGCAACTAATTTTTTTTCTAATCGGCAGGAATTTGATAATGCTGAAGGATGTTGTCCGAAAATTGAACACTCAATTACAAATATTGAAATAAGCTAAATCTTGTTATAACACATTTTCAGTGAACTTTAAACAAGATTATTACAACTTTAAAGTGTCCTTTCTTGCCTTAGTATTACCATAAAAGTGCTCTGTAAAGGATAGCTAATGGTTCCTCGTAATGAATTTTAAAAAGGGTCGTCGAAGACGACAAACCCATTCTTCAATATCCATATGTCCTACAATCCCTTTTTCAAAATAAATTTATAAAATGTATTACAATGAAGGCTCTTTTATACAAAATGTTCTACATTTATAATACGGATATAATTTGATATACATAATTTATTAAAATTTGTCAAAACTTATTTAAAACAAAGGCGAAAAAATTGCACTGATCACAACTGAAGAAAACTGAAGAAAACGATACAATTAAGCAGGAGTTCTTAAATGCTTCCTTACCACCGTAGTCTATGCCCGCCAATAAGCTTGTCATTCCATTTGAATCTATTAGGAATACCCAACTTTGACCCCAAAACGTGTAATTTGTTTAGAGGACAGTTTTCCTATATGGACTCTATGACCGATTAAACTGTCAAATTCTCATAGAATTTTTGTTCACTTTTGTTAAATCGTTGAATTGAATGAATTTCCAAAAGGGTTATCGAAAACGACATACCCATATCTTCAATATCCCTATGCCCTTTTTCAAAATAAATTTAAAGAACTCATCACAATGATGAACATTTTATATAAAATGTTCTACAATTATACAGCGGATATAATTGAATATAATTTATTTGCATTTTTCAAGACTTATTTAAAACAAGGGAGAAAAAGTTGCACTGATCACAACTGAAGAAAATTGAATAAACTGGAATTCTATGTCCGCCAATAAGTTTGCCATTCTACTTGAAACTATTAGGCCATTTTTCCCATATGGATTTTATGACAGATTAAACTGTCAAATTCTCATAGGATTGTTGTTCACTTTTGTTCAATATTACTTGATAGACTGAATTCTGGAATCTCAACTACATTTGATTTCACAAAACCCTTGAAACTATGACGTAACATTATTGCCAAATTTCACGGTTTGGACAGATGAATTGACCGCCTAAATCGCACACTTTTAGTCATTTTCCTTTGAGTCTGTGTGAACTGGAAAGTCTACAAGGATATGAATGACGGAATGGAAGCCATTCACTCGAAATGCTTGAACGTGTCATTGAAAATTGGAGTTTCAGAATGGACCGTACAGGACGAAGTTATAACTAACATTTGAAAGAAATAATTTTTAAAAAACTAATTTTAAAAATGGTCGTCCTTTTGTATGACAGTAAAGATTGCTCGATAAAAATAAATTTTATTGGGGCAAAACAAACCAGTATACTTTCCCGACGGACACCCTCTTTCAAATTTAGGGAGTTCAAATGGACCCTATTTAGAAACAAACTTAAAAAAAATTAAGTGAAGGACCAGTCAGTTTAGAGCATTTAAAAACAAGAAAAATATTAAGCATTAACAAATTAGAGGACCAAAAGTCTTGGCTCAAGTAATGATTCTGAGGTCCCTTTTTCCTGTAACGTTGTCATTGGTTATAGTTTAATCGGGTACTGGAAAAGGGTTGATAAGTTCCTTGGAAAGTAGAACCCCGCTTGTGAAGATTTGACCAAAACATCTCATAGTCATCGACCGGCTTTGGAATTTTACATTGGGCAAAATCAGTTCAGTAGGGAAAAAAAACTTGGCCAAGAACTGAATGCACCTCTAGGAAAGTGTGAATTTTTTAGATTTATTCACCAATCTTACCAATTGTTCATTAAATAAAATCAATATTTAATAATAGTGTATAGATATGATAAATAAACTTAGCAATTCATACAGATTTTTAAAGGATACCTGAATTGTGATCACCGAAAAATGCGTAAAAATCAAAAAGTGTTAATTTGGAAAATGGGCTAAATGGGCGATATAGTATGAACGACAAGAGCATATTTCCCACACGTCCACTTATTTATCTGTGCGGTCCTCCACTCTATGGACTGATTAGCAGTGGTTAAATTGGGACTACTATAAAAAATTCCCCATATAAGAACTGAATCCGCACTTTGAATAATGTAATTTTTCAGTGTTTTTTCCACTATTTTTTATTAAATTTATTTGGAATAATGAAAATGTTCCGCGTTTTTTTTTTTGCAATATTTGTTTATTAGTTAAAAGTAGAATTGTGCAGTTCATGAACAATCTGGTTCAAATGAACTATTCTATATTGTAAATTATATGAACTAAACTTTTGTATTCAGTTCTTTTAGTTACATTTGCTATCGTAGAAAGATGCTAACAATAGGAAATGTGCGCCTTAATTTATGCTACATACATACCGCCCAACGATCATGAACTATAAACTTAAAAAATAACGCTTTAGTTTATGCGAACACGGGAGAGGAATGAACGTGAATATCTATGAATTAGAACACTTTTTAGTTCACAGTCGCTTTCAGTAGATACGCGGCTGCTTTTCAAATGGATATAAAATGTTAACTGAGTTCTTTTTAGTTACTTTTGTTGTCCTAGGAAGAAACTAACAAAAATATGCGCCTTAATTTATGTTACATATGTATAAACTATAAAACGTTTATAGGAACACAAGAGCGAAATGAACGTGAAGAACTATGAATTAGAACACTTTTCAGTTCACAGTTGGTTTCACCTAGTAGTAGTAGATATGTGGCTGCCTTTTCGAATGAATATAAAATATTTACCGAGTTCTTTTCGGTTACTTTTGTTGTCCTAGGAAGAAACTAACAAAAATATGCGCCTTAATTTATGCTACTTATGTATAAACTATAAAACGTTCATACGAACACAAGAGCGGAACGAACGTAAATTAGAATACTTTTTAGTTTAGTTTCGAATGAATATAAAATGTTTACTAAGTAATATTTAGCGGTATACTGGAGACTATTAAGAAATACGTAAAACTGCTGAAGATCTCTACAAATATTTTTCTAAGAAAAATTATTGCAATAATAGAACTATTAATTTGTGCTTGAACAAATTGCATTAAGTTATAGATTTTGTAAGACTTTAACTTATTTATGATTAAATAAATTAAAAGAATTGTCTTGAAAGGAATGCCAGACGATGGAATGGTAAATGAAGTAATAAATTAATATATCGAACCGGTTCAGTGTAATGAGTTGAACTAAAAGGAACGATCACTTTAATGAATTAAAATGTCCAAAGTGTAATTAAGAGTGATATATGCTAAAAAGATTCATGCCAAGTCATATACATTTTAAGGAACTAACCCAATTATGGGCTTGATTAAAGAGAACTCTTTCAAAATACGAATTTAATTGAAAAAACGATTATATTATATTATATATATGAAGAAGGTGTTTTTGACGTGCGCACTTACTTCGAGATAAACCAGTATATCGTCCACGAAACTGTGGCTAGTAATTATTGCAAGGGCGAAGAATTGGTCCGGTAAGAAAAAACATCTTTTGAAAATTCGACTTTCCAAAAATATTTCTATTTCTGTATTAGGTTTCAGTTCCAATACGGATTGATAAATGAGGTTATCCAAAGAATTTTCTAACTTTTTAATAATAAAAGTTTACGGCTTACGGTGGTAGTTGATAAATACGGAAAGAAGCTATATTAATTTAGATATTTCGCCAGGGGACCGAGCTAGTTGTAGTCGAGAATCGAATCTATATTAGGTTTCAGTTCCAATACGGATTGATAAATGAGGTTAGCCAAAGAATTTTCTAACTTTTTAATAATAAAAGTTTAAGACTTACGGTGGTAGTTGATAAATACGGAAAGAAGCTATATTAAGTTAGATATTTCGCCAGGGGACCGAGCTAGTTGTAGTCGAGAATCGAATCTGTATTAGGTTTCAGTTCCAATACGGATTGATAAATGAGGTTAGCCAAAGAATTTTCTATCTTTTTAATAATAAAAGTTTACGGCTTACGGTGGTAGTTGATAAATATGGAAAGAAGCTATATTAATTTAGATATTTCGCCAGGGGACCGAGCTAGTTGTAGTCGAGAATCGAATCTGTATTAGGTTTCAGTTCCAATACGGTTTGATAAATGAAGTTATCCAAAAAATGTTCTAACTTTTTAACTATAAAAATTTACGGCTTACGGTGATAGTTGATAAACACGAGAAGAAGCTACATTAATTTAGATATTTCGCCAGGGGTCCGAGCTAGTTGTAGTCGAGAAACGAATCTGCATTAGTTTTCAGTTCCAATACAGATTGATAAATGAAATTATTCAAGAAATTTCCACAAAAATTTCTAACTTTTTAACTATAAAAATGTACAGTTTACGGTAATTGGTAATTGATAAACGCGGGAAGCAGCTACATTAATTTATATATTTCGCCAGGGGCCCGAGCTAGTTGTAGTCGAGAATCGAATTTGTATTAGATTTCAGTTCCAATACGGATTGATTAATGAAGTTATCCAAAAAATTTTCTAACTTTTTAACTATAAAAATTTACGGCTTACGGTGATAGTTGATAAACACGGGAAGAAGCTACGTTAATTTACATAACCGCATTTCGCCAGGGAGGCAAACTAGTTGCAATCGAGAAACGAATCTACATTAGGTTTCAGTTCCGATACAAATTGATAAATGAAATTATATAAAAATATATCGTCATTTCGATTTCTCGAATCAAAATATTTCTCCAATTACATTACATTTACATTTTAGATAAGAAATCAATGATGTACAAAACAAACGTTTGCTACGAATACACGCCCGAAATAAAATACTGATAATAATTATAATTTTCCGGTAACAAACCCGAAGAGAAACTGTCCTTTCACCAGGAGTTCCTCCAATACTAATTAATTGAAATTTATGAGAATATCATGACTCTAATCGTTTTATCAGTTAGCGAATTCTAAAAATTAGACCTCTAGCTTTGACTTTTTAAAGAATTTTATCAGAATTTTAGGTGTTTGTTTGTACTTCGATATTCTTAATTTTGTGTATATTTGTGTAAAATGTAAATTTAAATCAATTATTTTTCTTCTTTTTTACAGATGGCAGTAACATCCAGTGTTAATCAAATCGGTATATCAAGATATTTCAATAAAGGTAACTCATTTGCATAATAAATAAACTATTACAAATCAAGTATACTGCATTTATTTCTTTAAACAATTAATTAATTATCCTATATGGTTGATGAAAGAGCATTTAAGCGCAACAATGGGTAACATATGCCTTATGGAGAGAAATGTCCTTTCAAAGCTTAAGTAAAATCAATCAGTAAGATCAATATCAATTGATATTTGAGTAAGATCAATACGGATCAAATATCAATAGTACCCTTTAATCCTTGGTTTCAAATGTACCAATAGTACCTTGACCAACAAAAAGCTGGATCAAAAAGAAAAAAAAAAAAAAAACGTTCGCTTTTTAGGCCTTGAATCTTCTCTACTTTGTGTTATAAAATTCACACCATAAATTGTATTTTTATAAATATCCTCGTATAACCCTTTACAATTCTACCCTACTTCCGACGGAGATATTTTCGCAAAATTCCTTGCAGCTGGAATTACTCCGTACTATGATTTGAAGTAGATCTCTATTCCTATTCCTACCGGATTTACCATTTTTCAGTTTCAAAAGTCAAGTTAAATAAAACACACATATAGCTATGATTTCGATAAAACTTTCATTATAATGCCTGGACCTTGTCATCATATACATTAAATGAACCCCTTTGGACTGATTGTGGCAGTAAATCCTTTTGAGATAGTTTTCGACCAATTTTCCGCACATTTTGGGCGATAACCCGGCGATAATTTGAAGAATGTTGATTTTAAAATGCTCCAACGTTTGAGGATTATCTGCGTAAATACGGTCTTTGCGTAGTCCCATAAAAAAAATCTAACGGCGTCAAATCGCATCATCTTGATGGCGAATTGACATCGATTAAACGTGAAAGTACGCTTTCAGGAAACTTCTCATACAATAAAGCTAAAATCGGTCATGCTGTGGCTCGTGGCACAACTACTTTTCGAAACCATCTATACCTATCCAGTTCATAATCTTCAATTGCAGGCCAAAAAAAGTCGGTTATCATATGACCATAGCGCTCTGAATTGTGCGACAACAGTTCCTCCGATTATTCGCTACCTTTCACTAACAAAAGCAATATTTTCGGCAGTGCGTACATTGCATTTATGCACAGGTCTGACCACATCTGTAACGCTTCCAGTCCCTTTAAATTCCTTTACAACCTAGACAATTCTTTGCACATTATGTCGTTTATGACGACCGTAATTAATCCGTAATGAACGAAGAGTGCCCATGATTGAATCACCACTTTTGCAGTAAGTTTTAAATGTTTTTTACGCTTTCTTCGGTTGCTAAACGATCCATATTCGTAAATGGCAAACCTTTCACTAAATAAATAACACTTTAAATGACAGGCATTTAACAGCTGACAGCCTCGCCAGACCGGCAGTTTTGAAACCACTAAATGGATAGTACTGTATTACAGGAGGGAAAAATTGATAGCATGCGACAGAAATTGTATTTACCAAATATTTTTTTTTGTTTTGCAGTTTTTTTCGACATATGTTAAAAATATGGACACATTAAAGTCGTTGATGTTCTGTCTTTGTTAGGTGACTTAAATAGTAAAAGAAGTGTTATGTTATGTTATGTCCCTTATAAGCCTATTATTTCAAGGAAACCCTCCCAAAAAGTGCGCATTTATCGATTTTACTTAAAAATTTCATAAGCATTTTCAAACAATTGTAAATACGTTTGCGCAAACTTTTTAACTGTCTGACTTATAACTTTCATTCGGCCAGAGATTCATTTTCATTTCATTTTACTTATAATTTGCATTAGCATTTTCAAACAAATTGCAAATACGTTTGCGCAAACTTTTTATCTGTCTGACTTATAATTTTCATTCGGTCAGAGAATCATTTTCATTTCATTTTACTTATAATTTGCATTAGCATTTTCAAACAAATTGCAAATATGGTTGCACAAACTTTTTATCTGTCTGACTTATAATTTTCATTCGGTCAGAGATTCATTTTCATTTCATTTTACTTATAATTTGCATTAGCATTTTCAAACAAATTGCTAATACGTTTGCACAAACTTTTTATCTGTCTGACTTATAGTTTTCATTTGGTCAGAGATTCATTTTCATTTCATTTTACTTATAATTTGCATTAGCATTTTCAAACAAATTGCTAATACGTTTGCGCAAACTTTTTATCTGTCTGACTTATAATTTTCATTCGGTCAGAGATTCATTTTCATTTCATTTTACTTATAATTTGCATTAGCATTTTCAAACAAATTGCAAATAGGGTTGCACAAACTTTTTATCTGTCTGACTTATCCACAAGCGTATGCACGAACCACTTTTACGAATCAATCATGTTATGTCAGCTGTTATTTTCGTTGCCTTTTATTTATAACTTTTCTCTTATTTATTTAAATCGAATGATGTCAACAAGATGCCCGTGTAAAAACGAGTCTCTTCCTTGTTTGTTTCTGTTCCCACTGCGTGTCTCTCGTGTGACCTTTGGATGCCATCATTCATTGTATTCATGGAAGCTGCTTAGAGAATTGTGCTTTTATTGCATTGCGGATTAAGTTTGGCTGTTGTCCAGTTAGTTATGCGAAAAACTCTTGATGATCGATGTTCATTTCAGAATGTCTGATTCTTAATTTATTACTGAATAATTTAAAGATTATATGTAGAAATGCGTAATAAACAATAATTGAGACATTCGGAGATTTTGCATTTTGCGTAGATTATCTTCAACATATTTATGGGAGCACAATTTCGGAACGAAAATTTACATATTTGTATTTGTTGCCAACATGTGTTAGACTTAGGGATTGATAACATTATTGTGTGAGGTCATTTGTTTTACGGATTTATGGATTAAGTGAAATTCTATGGGGGACTTGCGCGAATGCCAATCAAATTAAGTAACTGCACCAATCGGTTGTGAAATAATAGTAAGATTCTTTTATAAAATTAAATAACAGTCGCAAAAATTACACCATAATTCATGGGCTCAAAGCAAGGCCATTGCTAGGATTTCGTTTCTTAGCGTTAGAATTATAATTTTTTAGTTTTAGAATTAGAATTTTTTAGTTTTATAAATTTCCAAAGAATCTTAAACGAATATAGACCAGCTAAAGAAATATTGATAAGCTAATTATGTTTTATAATGAAAATATATTGATGCCTTTAAATGTGACCGATGTTATTAACGTACCTCGTTTTTATGTCTTTTCGGTCCACCATATTTAGAAAACACAATATTTTCATTATTTTCGCAATTGTCTTTTCTTTTGAGCGAACCTAAAACTCCATACAGACAATTTAGTGCAACAGTGGTTAAGAAATTACATATCAGCAGCTTTACATAGTTTTTACTTAGTTAAATAATTGAAACATGCACTACTTTTCGTTGGGAAAATTTTTCAATCTATATCGCATCGAATACTGAACAGTGTCATGATCACAAAACCGCGCTGTATAGAGAAACAAACGAATCAATCAACGTTGGTTTCAGCTTAAATTCCGTGAAATTTCATGAAGTAAATGTTTGCTTCAAATACGAATCCGATATAAACTTTCTATGGTCTGTGCAAAGAATTCGGCATAAACTGCAAGGGTAGAACAGCTCATTCTTCAAATACGAGTGCGAAATGAACTATCTTTGTTCCGTATAAAGAATCCTGTAAACGTTGGAAGAGCAGAAAAGTTGATTTCCTGACCCCCTCAAATACGAATCCGAAATAAACTATCTTTGATTCGTGTAAAGAATCCTGTAAACGTTGGAAGAGCAGAAAAGTTGATTTACTGATCCCTTCAAATACGAATCCGAAATAAACTTTCTAAATTTTGTAGAAAGCATTTGGCAAAACCTGCAAGTGTAGAGCAATTAATTTCCTGGCACCCTCAATTACGAATCCGAAATAAACTTTCCATGTTCTGTTTAATAAATTCTATAAAACCTGCTAAAGTAGAAGAGCTCATTTCATGGCTCCTTCAAATACGAAGAATTCTGTAAAACCTGCAAAGTAGAATGAGCTGGTTTCCTGATCCCTTCAAATTCAAATCCGAAATAAATTTTCCATATTTTATGCGAAGATTCCTGTAAAACCCGCAGGAGTAGAACAACTCATTTCTTGGACCCTTCGAATACGAATCCGAAATAAACTTTTTATGTTCTGTGTAATGAGTCTTGTAAACCCTGCAAGAGTTGAAAAAGCTGATTTCCTGACCCCTTCAAATATAATTCCGAAATAAAATTTCTATGTTCCGTGTAAGGAATCCTGTGAGCTTTGCAAGAGTAGAAAAAGCTGGTTTCCGGATGCTTCAAAAAAACAAATCTGAAATAAACTTCCAATGTTCTGCACAAAGAATTTTCTAAAACCTGCAAGAGTAAAACAGATCATTTTTTGGACCCTTCAAATACAAATCCGAATTAAACTTTCTATACTCTGTATAAGGAATTCTGTAAAACCTGCAAGAGTAGAATAGCACATTTCTTGGACCCTTCAAATACGAATATGCAATAAACTTTTTATGCAAAGAATCCTATTTCCAAGAGTAGAACAGCAGTTATCCTGGCGCCTCTTTAAACACTAAATTCGGCAGAAAAATTAAAATCAATTCCAAAAAAGTAAAATATATAGAAAATTCTTCGAAGTTTTTTCATATTTGTACACTCTCACCTCTCTCTCTCTCTCTCTCTCTCTCTCTCATTTTATATTAAAAAAAACAACCAGATAAAAGAGTTTAACCTATTTTTTGACCAAATGCTTTTTACGACTTTTTACATCGATTGGCCGATGAGTGTCCTTCTGTCGGGCTTTATGTAACTTCATAAGAAGTTGGACACAGCCTAATATTTTAAAAGGTTTCCAGTAAAAAATGTGCATCCGTGGAAGCAAAAATTCATCACAATTTTTGAAGCAAAGTGGTGAAAATTTGTGTAATCAGTAATGACCTTAACATACGCTTGTCGCGGGAACGAAGCAGTTTTGTAAAGAGTGTCTTCTTTACACTGAGAGTTATTTCCGTTTCTTTTTTCGTTTAAGCAAAAAAATTTCGTTTTTGGATCACAGTTTTCACAACTAAATTAGAGTGCAGAATCTGTTTTTTATCAAATGTTGTTATGTAGCAGTCGAATCAAAAATGTTATATAACAAACAAATAATAATAAAAAAAATAAATAAAAAATAATAAAAAAAAATAAAAAAAAATAAAAAATAAAATATATGAGCATTTAAAAGTATTTCAATTTATTAAAATCAAAAAAGTTTCTTTAGATTTGGAAGCGGTATGGAAGTGCTTCATTGGAAATGATAAATATGCATATATATTGCGCTTTTGAAGATGATGAAAATGTTATTTTTGTGTTGTAGTCAGATATTAAAAATATGCTTTATTGGTCCGCTCATAAATGGACTACTTTCACCTCATAAATAGACTACTTTTTCTGAATTTGATAATTTGTTTGCTGGATTGTAGCCGACATATTAAAAAAGGGCTTTATTGATCCGTTCATAAATGGATTACCTCCAACTTTTTTAAAATCTAGACTTTTTCCCAAAGCTTTTCATCATATAAGCTTTAAACGACTGCTAGATATAGTGCAAATTGATACATGAAAGAAAAAGAATCATATTAGTTCTTCCCCCTTTTTAATGGCACCGCTTTAAATGGGTGCCGTGATTTCAATTTAGGAAGAACTATCGAGTTTGTTTCGTTTTTCACTTTAGGAAGTAATGGAAAAGTTATTCTTTTTGAATGATTTCCAGTTTTTATACTGGGTTGCAGTCAGGTATTAAAAATGGGATTTATTGGTCCACTCATAAATGGAAAATCTAAACTTTTTCGATATTTTGCTAAGCTTTTCGTCACTTAATCTTTAGCTGAAGGTTATATATGGTGCAAATCGATACATGAAAGAAAAAGAATCATTAATACATCCCCCTTTTTCATGGATTTAAATGAGGGTCGTCAATTCAATTTAGGAAGAATTATAAATTTTGTTTAATATAATTACCACAGATTTAATTAATGAATTAGTTTAAAAATGAATTAAAATGAATTACTACTGTTAACTTAAATTAAATTGAATTGTTAGATGAATTGAGTACTATTGTTAGATGATGTAAAAGCCTACCTATCCAACCATGAACTTGAAAAAAACCCACTATTTGTGATGCATAGGTGTCAACCCAGCGGTACATGGAGGTTTCGTGGTTGTGGTCGGCAAAAAACGGGTTTCTTTGCTGTTCAACAACCACCAGGACCACGTCGCAAGCCGCCCTCAGCTTTCGAATAAATAATGTAAGTCT
>JAHXMU010024574.1:0-14645 GCA_019455685.1 Philornis downsi
GCCAGATAAGTTTTTACTAGTGGAGTTTAACAAAAAAAAAAAACAAAAAAAAAAAATAGTGCACTTTATTTGCCCCTTCACTAAATAAAACTTTTAAATAAAACTGCTGTTTTATTATTTTTTTATTTCACAGCTAGTGCTGTTACTTTATTGAAACGAGTTTTTTAACTGATTGTTTTGCAGAAATTAAGTAATACTTATAGCTATTGAATTTACGTCTTTTATTTTGTTTTCTTTCGGTCACTTTTTGTCAACGAGGCATTATTTCCCTTTTGGTTTTTGATTGAATGAGGCCAACAGACGAAATTATCAGGAATTAGGATTTGTGTCAACAACCATTTAAGCGTGTGTATTTGGCTTTCCGGTTTGCAATTGAGAAAATGTATTATACTTTGTAACATAACATGATTCTTGGGAATTGCAATTTTATGTCTGTGAATTGTTTAAGCGCGTGCAAATAATACCTTGAATTGGCAAAAAGTGATAAGTGTGGGAATGTACTTATTATTACAAGATACAGTTAGGTGTTATCGTAACTCCCCCTCCGTTAGGTTGAGGCTCCGACGAAGAAATTACATAAGTTCTGTTATTGTTTTTAACATATATTATGATAATAACTCAAATAAAAATTATAAAGATTCCTACATTACTCCCTGTGTTTATTATGGAGTTTCTAAAAATTTTATGTTTTACAGTTTTTATCGTGTTATTGAAGTGTATTTCGTCTAAATTCAGGTTGGAAAATATTAAATTATTTTCTTTGACTTTTAAGGCTAATTTGTTTATTATAAACATTTCTTTTATGTTTAATTTGTAATTTTCGTATTTTCTTAAGATGGTTTCAACATAGCAATTTTCATATTTTAATAAAAATATTTTAAAGTTTTTAAATGTTTGTGACTGTTTGCAATTTGTTACAATTTTGTGTTGATAATTTTTAAATATGAGTAATCCTAGATAAATTTCTTTTTCCTCCTGATTTTTCATTATAGTCATGTTACATTTTGGTTCCAAATTTTTACAACATTTGTTAAACAATTATCATTTAATTTTGTTAATTTCTTATATTCTAAAGTGTTTGATTTATATATTTCGTTTTTATGTGTTAGGGTCTTTTTCAAATTTAGGATTATAGTTTTATTTTTATTATTTGAAAGTGGCTCAACAATACTTCGGAAAACGTGTCGTTTAAAAATTCTGAAATGCTCACAGTTAATATTACTAAGTTTTCTTTATATGAAACTGATACTTTTGTGTGTAAGTAGGACTCTGTTCTGTTTATGAAACGAAATTCTTCTGTTCTCAGTAAGTCCGATTGAATTATTCCTAGTTTGGAATTAAAGATAGCATGTCCTATTTCGTTTACGTGATCTATTAGTAAGTTGACGTCATTATTAATTTGAAAGATATTTTCTATTTCCTGTGTCGAGTAGTATTGACGCACTAAGTAATATAAAAAGAATCATCTGAAATATATAGTTTATGTAGCATATATTCGTCACATGGTGTATAATTTTTTTTCTATTATAGTATTCCTTACTATTTTAGGAGTAATGTTTCTGTAATGTTAAGTAATGGCTTAATTGTCTTACATAATCTGTTATGCTATCATTTAATAATCTAATCAAAAGTCATTATTGTCATACTTAGCTATAAAAATCGTAGTTTTCTAAGGGTGTTAGGTTTTGAAATTTTCTGTTTCTTTTTATATGGGACTTATAGTATTTATGGCCCTGCTCTGTTATAATGTGGTCATCATCTAACTGCGATGCTTTCACTTTTCTAAATTTTTCTTTCTCTTTCATCTTTTAAATAAATAGGTTCAGTTATTTCTACATCCTCGCGGTTCTTGTTAATTTTTTCTAAATTTCTTTCTTTCATATTTATGATTTTTTCCCTAATTATAGGATATTCATTCTGAGTAACTATTCTATTTTTTAAATCTATGGGTTTTTTGTTTGTTGTGGAGTGGATGGTATTATTATAGTAATTAACAGTTCTGAATATTTTTTCCTCGACCGTTTCCAGATCTCTTCTAGGGTCATGCTTCAACAATCGTACGTGTTCGTTCAAGGTGTTGTGGAATCGTTCCACATCCGCATTGCAAGTGTGGTTATTGTTCGAGGTGTAGTGTATTTCAATTTATTGTTCTCTTAAATAATCCAATAGGGGTAGTGCTTTGAAACCTAATTCGTTATCAATTATTAATTTTTTATTCTCCCTACGGAAGAGAGGTATTGTGCTAATGCAATTTTAAATTCTATCCAAGATCTGTTTCTGATTTTGATTGCCTATGCAAATTTGGAGAATTTATCGAGAAATGTCAGAAAAAGTTGTTTTTCCAAACTATAGTAAACGTCTACTTGTATAATTTCATTTATAGTTTCTGGTGTTTCGGTTAGTTTTAATTTTTGTTTAACTGGATGTCTTTAAAATTTTTCTTTGTTACAAATGTCGCAGTTATTTATGTATTGTGTTATTCGTGTTTTTAATTGGGGATGATAAATTAATATTTTTAATTCTGCAAAGTTGTCATTTATTCCTCTGTGATTATTTCGTTTGTGTTCTTTTTCAATTTTTTCTGTTAACTGGTTTTCATCTGTAATATCCTCTAGCAATTTCCTACATCTAACGATCTTGAATTCGCTAAAGTATTTCCTAATTACTTTCTTCAAAACATGGAATAAGGATTCTTCCTTAACTAATATAGCATTAGTCGTAAAGTGGTCAAAGTGGTTTTTCACTATAGTAATAAGTGTTTGTTCATAATATGTTTTCGCAGTTATTGTTTTTCTTTTATTCTTAAAAATGCTTTCGTTCTTTATTCTTAATGATCCAGATGCAGTTTTATTAAAAATTATCTGCCGTTTACAAAACAAACAAACAGGATAGTTAGTTAACAATTTTTTTAATATGTCAAAGCTTTCTTTATAATCAGGATCTTTGACATCAATCTTGGAGTCTTTCTTTAAATATTTTGTCATAGGACGTGCAATTTTCGAGTAATCTTTAATAATTTTCGGTAATATCCTGCGAGACCCAAAAATTGTTTAATTTGTTTTTGGGTAGATGGTAGTGGGGATTTTTGTACACACAAAATTTTATCCGGATTTGGTTTTATACCTGATTCGGTCACTACATGTCCTAAAAAACTAGTTTCCCGTTTCATAAATTCGCTTTTATCCAACTGTATCTTTAAGTTTACCTTTGTTATTGATTATAAATGTTCTTGAAGAGAGGTTGAAAATATTATTATGTCATCGAGGTACACGAGACAAATTTTATTAATCAAATCCCCCAAGACATTATTCATCAGCCTTTGAAAAGTGGCTGGTGCTGTCTTAAGTCCAAACGGCTTACGAAGGAACTCGTAATGGCCGCCTTTTACACTAAACGCGGTTTTTTGAATATCTTTTTCACTTATTTCTATTTGATGAAACCCCTTGGCCAAATCAAGGGTCGTAAAATATTGGCACCTTCCTAATTTCTCTAAAATCTTGTTAATGTTAGGGATTGGGTATTTGTAGTCAATTGTGACTTCGTTTAATTTACGATAGTCGACGACTAATCTCCATTTTTTCTTTCCGCTTGCATCCAGTTTTTTCGCTACAATCCATACTGGAGCGGATAAGGTGAATGACTGGGTCTGATTATTTTATTATTTAACATTTCTTTAATTTGCCTACCCAATTCTTCTTTATGAATATATGGGTATCTATAAATTTTTGTATTAATTGGGATGTTATTTGTAGTTCTAATTTCATGTTTTATTGCGTTGGTGAAAGTTAAATCACTATTTTCTTTTCTTTTTCCTCCGTATTTAAATGACTCATCCGTATTTGTTCCGAAACGGGGATTTTTGGGCTTTCGTCTTCGATATTATAGATTCCAAAGGCATTGACAGTTACTTTAAAGGTTTCTCGAGTATCAAATTGTATCCTTTTTAGCGTATTGCCAGTTAATTTTATACAAGCATTGATTTAAAAATTTTCTGCCTCGTGTACGCCTTCTAATATCTCAAGCCTTCTATTATCTAAAAACTCCTGATTTTTATACACTAACCCTTCTTTACATTTTACTGGCAATTTGACTTCACATAGTCCCGGTTTTTCAAAATAGTATTCTACCTGTTGTTGTCCAAACGTTAATGGTATATTATTTTCACCTATTATTATTTCTTTGTCTCTTAGATTTATTACTGCCCCTAATGGTTTTAAAAGATTATTTCCTATCAATCCGTCATAGAAATCGTAGAAATTACATTAAAAAAATTCAACTAACTTATCTTTACTACCGAGTTCTTCGAAAAGAGGGATGGGAACCTTCTAAAATAAATATTAACAGTATGTTGTAAAGTTTTAATATTTATTTCTTTTATAGGTGTATACCATTTTGGGTGACATATGCCTGGCTTACTAATTGAATGTGAAGCTCCTGTATTAATCAGGAACTTTAGGGGGTTCAATTTTGTTTTTACAGTTATATGGGGTATGTTTCCTGTGAGGCTGGAAACAGAAAATTTTCGCATGTTTGGTTTTTATGAACGTTTTGAATGACATCCACGTCCATAGGCTCTGGTTGATCATTTCTATTGTAAGAGTTTGGAAAGTTTCTCATTTGGTTAGAGTTATAATTAGATCTATATGAAGAGTTGGGTTTGTTCCTTGTTGATTTTGATAATTGTTGTATTGATACTTATCTCTACGGTTATTATAACTGTTATTGTTGTCCTGGTCCCTCCTATTATTATTATTATACGAGTAGCTATTTTGGTTGCGGTTATTGTATCGGTTATTATTGTCTTGGTCTCTTCTATTATTATTATTATACGAATAGTTATTTTGGTTGCGGTTGTTGTGTTGGTTATTATTCGCTGAACTATGTTTGTCCTTAAGTTGTTGATCCCTTGTTTTGTTTTTTGACAATTCGACCTTCTTTACCCACACGGTCGTAGCCGTTCTAGAATAGAATGTTCGTTGCGGACTCTAGTGAATCTGGGTTTCTGCAGGCAAGCACCGTTCGCATAGGCTCTGGTATTTTATTTTTGAAAACGTGTAAAGCCGATCTTTGGCTGTTCACGGCTACTTGGTTTGCTGCTTCACCTTCACCAAATATTAGAAGGGACTTATTATTAAGTCTTCTAAGACGATATTTTACATCATTATAGAAATCGATTGTAGTGTTATTAAATGTAATAGATCTTAATTCATCGAAAAGTTCTTCGCAACTTTTCTTCTCACCGAAATTATTTTCCAAGATTTTCTTTATGTCGGTCCAAGATTGTGCTTGAGAATTTATCTCAAGAATTTCCTTGGCCTTACCGACTAATCTACTTTTAATTATATCCGAAAATAAAAGTTGAGAAAGTTCGTCGTATCCTATAAGTACTAGGTATATTCTGTCTATCAGTCTAGTGGATGTCAATAGGTCATCCCTGTTACCGTCATATTGAGGGATATTATAAAGATACTTAATTGGATCTAACACGACTTGATTTGGGTTTGCCATTTTTGTATGGTAGGAATAGGGATAAGAATGATGATGTATTGATTGATAAGTGTGGTATAATTTTTAATAGTTTTAATTTGTTGATTTATTTTATTACAGGAGGGTTCTGAGCAATATCTTAGGTATAAGTATAAAAATAAAGAATAATATTCCTACTTTGTTCATTTCCTCTGGTGGTTGGCTCTTCCTTCCTGGGGGTTTGCTTCGTTTCTTCCTCTTCCGGGATGTTTAGTTTTAGGCAATCTCTTTTGCGTTTTTTTTTGTTGTTGTCTTCTTTTAACTCAACTGCAATTTGTGTCGTACTTGTTGTTTTTTTTACATCTAGTTTTTGTAAGTTTCCCTTGGGTGTTGCCAAGTTTTTAGACTTGATTTGATTTCAATAACAGGTTTTTTTTTTCTTTCACATGAAACGTCTTGTTTTTGTGTGTTTTATTTATATCTAGTACGTCTATTTTTTTTTTAATTTCAAATTATTTGTTACAATTTTTCTTATTATTATTATTTTTTCTTATGTTATTTGTTTTCAAGGCAAATTTGTTTTCTGAATTGTTTTATTGTTGTCTTGGTGGTGGTGGTTTATGTCACACAATATATGCTTGTTTAAAGAGTTTTGGAAAGAGTTTTCACATTATCAAGGTGGCACTTCCACGTAGCATTATTTAAACTTGAGGAAAAATTTTGTTTCTCTTAGCTTTATAAAGCATGAAAAATTAATTCCAGAGTGTTGAATTATTTACTGTGACACTTTTCTCATATTAAAAAACTTATGTTTTATTTTGTTTTTGTAATATTTATTTAATTTTTTGTGTTTTTTGTGTGTATATAAGTTAAAGTTAAAGTTAAAGACAAAGGCAATAAACTCTTTGGCTATACACGATAAGTGTGTCCGATGCATTAACTTCTGTTGAAGAGGTTAAATCTACTATTTTCAATTTAAATAACAGGAAAGCTGCTGATATTGATGGTATAAAACCAATATTCTTAAAGAAGATGCCAAATGTTTTCTTTTTGAAACTAGCTTTAATTTTCAATTGGTGCTTAAGTAACGGATACTTCCCCAAACAATTTAAAAAGGCGAAAGTGGTTCCAATTTTAAAAACTGGAAAAGACGCAAGTCAAGCTAGCAGCTACAGACCAATCAGCATTTTAAGTGGACTCTCCAAAGTATTTGAGAAAATTATACAAAGCAGGATATCTGAATACTCAGAATCAAATGGTGTCATACACAAAGAACAATTTGGCTTTAGAAGGCATCACTCAACCACACACCAACTGAAAAGAGTACTAAATTTCATCACTAATAACAAGCAAAACAGAAAATCCACAGGCATTGTGTTTCTAGACATAGAAAAGGCATTTGACTCAATCTGGCACAACGGTCTTATTTTTAAAATGAATCAGTTCCGATATCCGATTTACATACAGAAAATTATACAAAGCTTTCTGTCTGATAGATCATTTGTAGTAACGGTGGATGATGGTATTGCAACACAACGTTCAATTCCTGCAGGTGTTCCTCAAGGATCAATACTATCCCCACATCTGTATTCGATATTCATATCAGATTTCAAAACTCTGAAAAATCAATCTGTTGCATTCTATGCAGATGATTCAGCTCTTGTTACCACCGGAAAAGTCTCAAATGCTATTGTTAAAAATATGGCAAAAGCAGTTTTGGCTTCGAAGAAATACTTCGAAAAATGGAAAATAAAAATTAACTCCTCTAAAACAAAAGCTATAATTTTCCCGTACAACAAATCCCCTAAAAGAAAGCCAAGTATCGGATTATCAGTACAAGGAGTCGACATAAGCGTGGAAGATTCTGTCAAATATTTAGGCGTTATATTTGATAAAAAACTAACATTTAAAACTCATGTAGCTGAAGCATGCGAGAAAGCTATTAAATGTGGAAGAGCCCTCTACCCATTATTAAACAGAAACTCTAAACTTAACCATAAAAACAAACTGCTTATCTTTAAAATGTGCATTCGGCCCATTTTAACCTACGGATGTCAAATTTGGTACCCAAAATTGGCGAACTGTCACAGGAAAAAACTGCAAATTGTCCAAAACAAAAACTTGAAATGTATCTGCAACCTGAACAGAAGATACTCAACGAATCGATTACATTGCAAATATAAACAAAAACTAATGAATAGCTTCTTAAAAGACCTCACACAAAGATTTGAAGATAAATGTAGATCTTCTAATATAGAACTAATAAAAAATTTGTATCGATAATCATTTTTCAATCTTCTGAAAAGAAGATGCAAAAAGTGATTGTCCTTTAAAATTTTTCTAACTAAAATTAAAGGTTTTCCCTATCTTTTTCCTAAAACGTAAATAAATATGTATATACACAGTTTTCTTTTATCAATAATATTAGTTTTTTCTTGCTGCAATACATTATGTAATAACTCAAACTCTGTATATAATAAAATTAAATAAATTTTGAATTTGTAAGAATGATAGTGCAATAAAAAAAAAAAATCTTTTACTAATTATGCCAGAAAAATTACAGTTTTATTATTTCCCAACAATTGCAAAAGTGCAATTATTTCTTAATAATAAAATCACGCCACCTCTAGATTTAGGTCATTTAGTTTAATATAAATTAAGACACTTTGTGAAATCGTTTGAGTTTGAGTTTAATAAAAGCCCAGTCATGTTGACCATAAATAAATAGAAAATAAAATAAACGATTATTGATTTCTTTTAGAATATCCTTTAAGGAAATTCTTAACTGGCGCCCGAGCTCCTTTGGTCGGTCCGGTATAAAAAAATTGGCGCCCGAATAAAAATTAATTATCGATAAAAGGCTCCCGAGTAGCAAGGCAAAACGGAGGCATACGACGTGCCAGCCTTATCGAAGAAAAAAAAATACAATTAAAAGTGAAAAGAAAAACTCAATATTATCCTTTAAAGAACGTTCCAGGCTAAATTTGTGAAACGTGTTACTGTTGAGGAATTTTAAGCAAAATAGGTCCCCTGTTAAAAACGAAAATAATTGTTTTTGGAAATTTTTTTAAAAGAAATTTAAAAAAGTTGTCATGAAGCTCTTAATCCTTCTTTTAATTCGGCGGACTTAGGTGACCAACAAATAAACAGACATGCTGACTAATTGCACGACATGGACAAGATACCAGATGTTGTTAAATGTTAAAAAAGAATTCTCTGGACAAAGTGGGGAGTTCAACTCATGGAAAAAGAGCGTAGAAAGAATTCTAAGCATTTATGAATCAATCAGAGGCACTCCCAAATATTACGGGATATTAAGTGTAATAAGGAACAAATTTACGGGTAATGCCGACGTAGAATTAGAATCGTACAATACGCCCTTAAATTGGCAAGCAATATCTCAAAGTCTGATAACCCATTTTTGACAAGCGGAATTTGTCCACCCTTGAGTACCAAATGACAACTTTGGTACAAGAGAACAAAAGTATCCTGTCTCTTATATTGATCAAACTGGGATGCCTTCAGATGAACAACGATTCGCATAGCTTGCTCACAAAAACGTATAGGGACAAGGCCTTAGACACCTTCGTAAGGGGTCCTAATGGTGACCTGCCCCGGTTGCTAGGTATAAGAGAGCCTACTGATTTGCCTCAAGCACTCCATTTGTGCTCAAAACTAGAAAACCAAAACTTCCGTGCAAACCATGCTAATAACGCCAAAGGGAATCAACCTTCACATATGCCGCCGAAGCGAAGCTTTGGGAATACGCAAAAACAAACGTTTTATCCCCAACTAGCCTATATTCCGCGTACAGCTGAACCTAGGCCCCAACTTCCCAAGCAATGGGATCCTCGTCCTCCTAAGTCGCAATCACGGCCAGAACCGATGGATGTATAGGTAGATCAAAGCTTACCGTCACAACGTATAAATTATATGAACAGACCACAACAAAACCAATTTTTCGGTAAAAGACCAAATCAGTTTGGAAATCAACAACAGCACAAAAGTCAGAGGACATTCCATATAAAAAACAGAGGATATGAGACACGAGCAGGCTGATGATGAAGGTAGGCAATATAGAGAACCAAGCGATATTCATTTTTTAACATGATAAGCTCTTTGTTGCCCTTCTTTAAAGTTAAAACGGAGAGCGAAAATATATTAAAATTTTAGTAGATACAGGCTCCAGTAAAAATTACATTAAACCAAAGTTAGTAAAAAAAACGTATACCCCTTTTTCGCAAAATCTATTGTGGGTGATACAAAGATAAGTACTTATGCAAAACTTTTTGAAATTGAAAAAGGAATTAAATTTTATTTGATGCCCTTGTTAGAAACGTTTGACGGCATTTTAGGTAATGATACGCCAAGGGAGCTAGAAGCTACTATTTTTACGAATAAACACTATGTGCTATTGAAAAATGGATTCAAGGTGATTCTCAAGCAATTCCCTACTAAACATGTAAATGCCATAAATATTAAAGAGGAGAATATGTCTCAAAAACGGAAAGAAGGACTGGGTAAAATACTAAATGCTTATCCCAACCTCTTTTGTGAACCAGATGAAAAACTTACATACATATACTACACAAGTTGTTGGTGAATTAAGAACCACAACTGATCCCCCGTATATACAAAATTTTATCCTTATCCTGCATCGCTTAAAGCAGAAGTAGAAAGCCCATCAGATCAGCTTTTAACTCCCCAGTCTGGATTGTTCCGAACAAAGCAGATTCAGCTGGAAATAAGCAATATCAGATGGTAATAGATTATAGGAAATTGAATTCTATTACTGTCGCAGATAGGTACCCAATTTCGGAGATCTCGGAAGTAATCTCTCAACTCGGCACTAGTAATTTCTTTTTAGTACTAGACCTCAAAAGTGGTTTTCATCAGATTCCACTAAAAAATCAGATATGGAGAAAACCGCGTTTATTATAAATAACGGTAAATACGAATTTACGCGTCCCCCATTTGGTCTTAAAAATGCGCCATCAATCTTCCAGCGTGTACTTGACGATATTTTACGTAAACATATAGGAAAATGTTGCTATGTTTATACCTACCTATATATAGACGACATTAATATTTTTAGTAAAACAGAGGTCGAACATTTCGATCATATAAAAAATATTTTTGAAGCATTAGAGGAATCTTATATGAAGGTTCAATAAGATAAATGCAATTTTTTTTTTAAAAGAAGTGGAATTTTTAGGATACATTATTACAAGTCAGGGCATAAAAACTAATCCAGAAAAGGTAAGAGCTATAAACAATTTTCCGCGTCCTAAAACACTTAAATAACCCGCAGTTTTCTTGGAATGTCTGGGTATTATCGTCGTTTTATTAAAGATTATGCGAAACTTGCTAAACCCCTTACATCCCTTCTAAGAGGGGAAGGAAGTCGTACCTCCAAAAATAAGTCAGCAAAAGTTGAGATTTTCTTAGACCCAGAAGCCATTGAATCCTTTGAAAAAATTAAATACTCCCTCATTTCTAAAGATATCATTCTTAGTTATCCAGATTTTAGCAAGGATTTTGAATTAGTTGCCGATGCTTCTAATTTCGCAATCGGAACAGTTTTATCTCAGTGCGTAAAACCCATCGCATTTCTTTTCAGAACACTAAACAAAACTGAAGAGCATTAGGCGGCTAATGAAAAGAAAAGTTTGCCATTATATGGGCTCTAAATGCTTTTAGGAATTATTTGTACGGATCACGAAAAGTAAAAATCTATACGGATCACCAACCATTGACATACGCCCTCAGTAACAAGAATAATAATTCCAAAATGAAAAGGTGGAAGGCAATACTGGAAGAGTATAACTACGAATTATACTATAAACCAGGCAAGACGAATGTTGTGGCTGACGCCTTATCCAGAATACCATCTCACGAATCGCCATTAAATTCTTTGTCAATCGCTACCAACTCCGATGACAGTTCCTCTCACGGATTAATAATTAGTGTCGAAACACCTATTAATGTCTCTAAGAATCAGATATTCCTGAACACTAATGTTACCTCGGAGTACCAATTTAAAATAGTATTCCCTACTTGTCACCGCCATATAGTTACTGAACCATATTATACAGAAACAACATTGATAGATATCCTAAAACATTACTTTAACCCGTCTGTAATAAATTGCATAAAAACTGAAAAAGATATCATGGGAAAGATTCAGCAATCCCTTACATTTTGGCAAATACAAGGTTAGATTCTCACAGATGGTAGTAGAAGATATCACAAGTAGTCAAGAGCAAGAAGAACTAATAATTAAAAATCATAATAGATCACACAGAAACTGCAAGGAAAATAAGATGAAAATATTGGAAAAGTATTACTTTCCATCAATGGCAAATAAAATAAAAAAGGTCATAAAGAATTGTGCAATTTGTAAAACTAATAAATACGAAAGGCATCCTCCCAAGTCCCAAATACAACCAACTCCCATTCCTCAGCACTCATGCAGTATGTAGTAGTAAAATCAATTCGTTCGAAGGCAGCGGAAGACATAAGACAACCCTTAAGAGACATTCTTTTTTCCCTAATACAATGGCAATGGATAATGAAAACTCATTTAATTCAGAATCAATAAGATTCGTGATGGAAAACGAATTTGGCATTTCGGTATTTAAAACAGCGCCATATTCAAGTTGTTCAAATGGCCATTCTACGCTTCAGGAAATTATGCGCTGCCTACAAGCTGACCGCGCACACCTATCGTTTCAAGAAATTTTGGAAAAGTCAGTTAAAGAATATAATCTTTCTACATATACTGTTACAGGGAAAAAGCCATTAGAAGTATTTTTTGGCAGACATGTCAGTAGCGACGAGACAATACTTGAAAAAGAAAGGAATGAAACAATAAGAAAACTTGAGCGAAAGCAGCAAGCTGATTTAACCTACCTCAATGCGAACCGTTCTCCGCCAAAGAAATATGCTCAGGAAGAAGAAATTTTTGTAAAAATGAACAAGAGAGCGGGAAACAAACTATCCGCCCGGTATAAAAAAGAAGTAGTAGCAGAAAACTATAATACTACAGTCAAAACGAAGTCAGGAAGAATAGTTCACAAGAATAATATAAGACAATATTAAAGAAAAGGAAAAGTATACTAAGTTTATCTCTTTTTTTACAGGACCTTGACAGTGACACAGATTTTAATTCTATCAGCACAGGCACAAAAATTGGACATACACGACTTGACTAAAGTCGAGAACTAAAAGTAATAAGGTATTACGACAAAGTCCTACACTTTATCAATTTAAAATCATATGATGAAAGCATGACAGCAATAACCGAAAATATTAATGCTTTAAAAACTATCACCTTCGAAAATAAATGACTTTTAGAAACCATTAACAGAGATTTAATTCTACTGCAAGCAAAGTACACCCAAAATCAAAACGAGGACTGGTAAACATATTAGGAAAAGGACTGAAAATCATTACAGGATCTATGGACAGCGACGATGAAGTACTGATAAACAAAGCTACTAACCAAATACAGGACAACGAACAAATTACCAATAATATACTTAGAAATTTAGTTCATGTAAGTAATTTTCAGAACAAATCAATAACATAACTCAACATATAAATAAACAATAAACACTTATTAGTGGTGAATAGAATACAAACACTAGAAGACGAAGTAAAATTTATTGAACAAGCCTACAGAATTGATAACGACATATCATTTTTAAAAAATCATATCGATGGCATAGGACAAAAAATATTTTCAAATAAGCTAGGGATAATTCCAACTGACATTTTGACGCAGAAGGAGATTGACTTAATATCCGACTTTGACAGCTATAGTAGTATGAAAATTGCAGTCATTTTTGATAACAATAACATTATGCTTACTTTACTTATTCCCCAATTTTCCACCAATATTCTATCCAAAATAAAATTTCAACCTCTTCCTAATGCCATGAATAAATAAATCCCTTGTTCTAAGCCAATATGAGATACTAGTTGACAGTAATAACAACAATATTAATGCACACGTAAAAGAGAATTTGGAAAAAAAAACTTGGAAAGGATAAGGAATAAATGTATAGAAAATATCCTTAAATTTCGAAAAGCATATTGCGAGTTAGAAATAATAGAAGAATCCATGGTAACAGAAGTTATGCCAGGAATAATAATTTTTTAAAATTTTAATAAAAATATCACTCATGATTGTAATAAACTAGATATAAGGCAAAAAGGAACATTCCTCATAAAGTTTGAGAATTGTAATTAAAGTTTCTAATACAAAATACACTAATGTTAATATAAAAGCACATGAAACCTTCCTATTACCTATTATTTAATAACAAAAATTAAAGAAAAAATGTAACAAAACTTGACTTAAAATTATATAAAACATAATATATATAATTATATAATATATATAATTATATAAAATTATACATTAAACAAATAAAGCATGAAGATGAAGTTAAACTATTAAAGGATAAAAATAAAAATATAAATATTGTTAGCATAAGTACAGATGCCTTAATTTTGGCCATTATCGTTTTTGTAACTATTGTCGTTTTTTTCCTTGCAAAGTATAAGCAAAAAGTCTGCTTATCATCAAATAATGTGGCACACAAGGAAATTGAGCCATACCTTAAAATTTCAGTACCTCAGCTAAACGTCCCACAGCGATTGGGGACAATCGATTTAAGAGGGAAAGAGTTAACGTAGACAAAGTCAATAAACTCTTTGGCAATAAACGATAAGTAGAATTTTTGCAAAATACGAAATCAGCACCGTTTATTAATTATGCCAGAAAAATTACAGTTTTATTATTTCCCAACAATTGCAAAAGTGCAATTATTTCTTAATGATAAAATCACGCCACTTCTAGATTTAGGTCATTTAGTTTAATATAAATTAAGATACTTTGTGAAATCATTTGAGTTCGAGTTTAATAAAAGCCCGGTCATGTTGACCATAAAGAAATAGAAAATAAAATAAACGATTATTGATTTCTTTTAGAATATCTTTTAAGGAAATTCTTAACTTATATTTGCCAATATTTATATTGTTTACTTTTTTTTTTGTTATTTCACATGCGAGAAGACTTTTGTCTTTTATTCCGTGTTAAATGAATCCTTTCACGGATCCCATCCTCGTCGCCAGATAAGTTTTTACTAGTGGAGTTTAACAAAAAAAAAAAA
>JAHXMU010024575.1:0-16206 GCA_019455685.1 Philornis downsi
ATCCATTCTGGCACCCTTCACACTTTTGCAACGCAAAATGATATTGAATGAAGGCATACGAGTATGTAAGTCAGTTGACCTGACTGAAATTTCCGTGTTGGTTTAAATTGAAATTGGTCTTATTGTTTGCTCACAATAATATATTTAGATTGGCAAATATTTAACAGAAACATTCTGTCGAGCAGTTTAATTGTTTTCTTGAAGGGCTCATGATTGGGGTGTGGAAACATAATATCTTTTGGGCTCGATAAAGTTAATTGTTATCATAGCAAATGTGCTGACATGGTGGTTTTAGTAACCCTCCAAGCTTGCTCCGCATTATGAAGATCCAAAACTGTAGCTAAATGATTTGATTCTTTGGTAACTAAAAGCTTCAGTATATCCCTGTGTTTTTGTTTAGTATAAAAATGTACATTACATTAGCATACTGCTGTTACTATCAACCAAATGGATTTAAGATATACCCACGCCTGAGAGAAAAAGATTTATTCCACCGTTCTACGCTAAAGCAATAAACTATTATATTTTAATTTATTAAAAGATGCCACAAGCCCTATGCAACCGTAACATCAGTGGCATCAGCAAAATTTCTTTATCCTCCCCATTTTTTGGCAACAATTTAGCCATTTCTTGCTTATAAGTATTTCTCAACCACAATCATATCTCAATAATAACAACAACTTACTAATATCACAAGCGTTTTTTTTCTACCTCTTCCATATTCATTTATAATAATATTCCTTCTATCCTTCTTTTTTTTATTTCCAGAAATAGATTTCGACATTGACTGAGGGAAACCGCAGTAATAACTCAAGGAAACAACCGTAACCCAAAAAGGAACAAATAATAATACCAACAACAACAGCCAGGGAAACGACGAAGTTCTTAGGAAACATCAGTAACATGTTGAGGAAAATGGGCGGTCTAGGCTTTATCGCCTGCGGTCTTTTGCTGTTATGCGCTGTCAGCAGCGTCAACTCCTATTCAAGTATGTACTCCCAAAAGCCAAAGGGCAAACTTAGCATTTGGCCTCCCTAACAAGAGAAACAGCTAAGCTAAGGCTAAAAAGAAAAGTGTTCGAACATATTTCATATATTCCTTGTGTTATTGTTGTTATTATCTTTTTTATCCCGACAAAAAAAAAGAAAACAAAAATTTCTTGATGTTGTTTATTAAACACCCAGAAAAAAAGTATTAAAAATCCTTGTTATTTGATTTACGTTTCCAAAAATACATTTAGTTCTTTACTATTCAAAAATAAATGAAAATTAAAGAATTAAAGAAAACTATTCTCTGCTTAAAAGCTGACAAACGTTTACATGAGTTCATAACTTCAGGGCTAAGTGGCAGGAGCATAAAAAACATAACAATATTGAACGTAGTTTAAATTCCCTAAACTGTAAACCTAAAATAAATTGTAAGCTGTCAGCTACATATTTTTATATTTGAATATTCAAGTATTTCAATATTTCAATATTCCAATATTCAAATATCTCAATGTTCAGTATTTCTATATTGCAATACTTCTACAATGTTACATTTTTGTATTTGTACATTTCTATATTTCTACATTTCTAAATTTTTATATTTCCATATTTCTATATTGCAATATTGAAATATGGGAATATTGGAATATTCTATATTTCTACATTTTTATATTTCTATTATATTTCAATATTTCTACATTTCTATATTTCCATATTTCTATATTTCAGTTTTTCAGTTTTTCGGTATTTTCGTATTTCAATATTTCGATATTTCTACATTTTTATATTTTTATTATATTTCAATATTTCTACATTTCTATATTTCCATATTTGTATATTTCAATATTTTAATTTTTCAGTTTTTCGGTATTTCCATATTTCAATATTTCTATATTTTAATACTTCAGCATTTCAATATTTCAGTATTTCAACATTTCTATATTTCTACATTTCGACATTTCTACATTTCTACATTTCTACATTTCTATATTTCTATATTTTCATATTTCTATATTTCAATATTTCAGTTTTTCAGTATTACAACATTTAAGTATTTCAATATAAAAATATTTTAACATTTCAATATTTCTGTGTTTGAATATTTCAGTATTTCAATATTTTTATATTTTAATATTTCAACATTTCAATATTTTTATATTTTAATACTTTAATATTTCTATACTTCTATATATCTATATTTTTGTATTTCTATATTTCTACTTTTCTGTATATCTATATTTCAATATTTCAGTATTTCAACATTTCTATATTTCTACATTTCGACATTTCTATGTTTCAACATTTCTATATTTCTACCTATATATTTTCATATTTCCATATTTCCATATTTCTATATTTCCATATTTCTGTATTTCCATATTTCTATATTTCAATATTTTAATATTTCAGTTTTTCAGTATTTCCATATTTCAGTATTTCAATATTAAAATATTTTAACATTTCAATATTAGAACATTTCAATATTTCGATATTTCAACATTTCAATATTTCAATATTTCTATATTTTAATATTTCTATATTTCTGTATTTCTGTATTTCTAAATTTCTACTTGTCTATATATCTATATTTCAATATTTCAGTTTTTCAGTATTTCTATATTTCAACAATTCAGTATTTCAATACTTCGATATTTCAATATTTCAACATTTCAATATTTGAACATTTCAGTATTTAATATTTTAATACTTTAACATTTCAATATTTCTATATTTTAATATTTAAATATCTCAACATTTCAACATTTCAATATTACAAAATTTCTACATTTCCATATTTCAATATTTCAACATTTCAATATTTCAGTATTTCAATATTTTAATACTTCAATATTTTGATATTTCAATATCCCAATATTTCAACATTTCAATATTTGAATATATATATGTATAATATTTTAATAATAATTAATAATATATAATTAATAATATTTATATTATAATATTATAATAATAAAAATATAATTAATTACTAATATTTATATAACAATATTTTAATATTTCGATATTTCAATACTTCAATATTTCAGTATTTCAATATTTCAAATAGTTGAATATTTCTATATTTCTAAACTTGAATATTTGTATATTTGAATATTTACTTAACTACATTTTTTTGTGTTCAACTACTTCAATATTTCTATATCTGAATAATGTTATTGATTCGTTAGCTATCTGCCACTTATTCCAACCCTGTTTTAGATAAGAGTTCTTTAATTTCCCTCTTCCTAAAATTGAGCACTTTTCCTTTTTGTTAAAATGTTTGAAATCTCCTATTTTCCTAAGTGTTGTTACGAATATCATCACCAATTATTTAATCATATTTATTACAATCATCCCTTCCTGAATTTACTTATAATTTTTCGTTTTTCCTCTTTTTTTCGTTAATTTTATTACCTTCCTGATCTCTCCCCCGATCTATTTCAAATATTTAAATATTGTGTTGCCATTAATTTACCAACTTTAATGATAACGAAAAATGTATAATCAATTTTTTGGTTGTAATGAAAAACTGAAATACACACAAACTACAACAACTTGAAACAATCATCATCAACATCGTACACTTGCAACTATTTTCAATACGCGCTGTGCACAGAGTATGGGCGTGGCTGTGGTGATATCGGCTGCCTGCCCAATGAGGAATGTGTCATCTCGACCGATTCGTGCAGTTTCAGTCAACGTGATGGTAAGGATTGCGGCAGTTATCCCACATGCAGGAAGAAGATCGGTGGTGTTAGCACTTCCTCCTCGTCATCGTCGATTAATCCTTCAGGTGATTACTTTTAGAGCTTATGTTATGTTATTTGATGATATTATTTGATTATTCTTCTTATTTATTATAAGTTATTGGAAATTTAAGTTAGTTTTGTTTAGGGATACCATTATTAGTTATGCTTGTATGCAGTCTGAGATTTCGAAAAATATTTTTGGTGTGACGCACTCGAATAGTACACAATTCATTTTTTCACAGCATTGTCAAATTGGATGATCGTAAACATTGCAGAAGGAGGTGAAGATTTTGTTATATATAAGTATTACGAATATTAATTGGCTTCCTAACAACAATAAATACAAGAGCAAACAAGGATACCCCTATTTTTTCACGTATTCACATTTTCATGCATTTACGACAAAATATTGATATATTGACAATTGAACTTACAACTATTTTGAGAAGTAAATGAAATAAACATCCTTTATCTAATACACCACACTACCTGTTTGAGGACATATTTACGCAGTTCTAGACAGTGATAGATTAAGCATACAAAAACTTTGACTAGTCGACCTTTACTGTAGAAGATACTTAAATTAACTTTTCTAATGATTCCTATTTTAAAAATTAAACACGGGTAATCTTCCTGGATTGGAGAAATTCTCCCATATCCTAGGCATGAAATGCAAGGAAATATCGTATGTTTTTTAAATCAAACACTGCAAGCTTACTTGGAACTTCTAGTTGGACTTCCATTGTACGGTAAAAATTTACTTAAAACTTGATTATAAATATGCTAAAGCAAAGAATAGTTAGCCAAAGTGACTCGCCCAGTTTTAACAATATACTTACAATATTTCACATTGTCACATGAAAGCTTTATAAGAAGGCCACTTCTTGGCATTTCTTTTGCCTTCAACGTAAAGATAGTTAATTATTCAGTTATATTGAATTATTATAAAGCCGTTATAAGGCGAGATATTGCGAAATAATGGTACTGTTTCCAAAAATCACAAAATTTTCACATTTCAAAAATTTCAGATGCACAAACGACTGATTCGACTTCTTAAAACAAGCTAAAATGTACATTCATTTGGGATCTAATATTTACCTCTGGTATCAGTTCAATTTCTCAGTCTATGAACCAATTTCATTATGAACCAATCATTAATGTGTGCATAAAATGAAAGTTAATCTTGAACAAGCTTAGGAGTTAAGAAATAAACTTATTCTAGTTCCTTGAATTGTTAATTTAATGACAATGTGTTGCCTTCAAATTTAAATTACTTAGACAGAAATCGAACAACAAAAATATCATCCTATAGAATGGGGTTATACTAAGTTTGTATTCCTGTTTATAAATGTTGATTCTTCAGAGTTGTGCTAAAATGCTGAAAAGCTAGAAATATCTATATCATTTTAAATATTACCACCCATTTTTCTTAACTGTGAAAAGGTCGATAGAGACTGAACCTCTTAAAATGGGCCACTGAAATTTTGCATAAATATATTTAAGTCACAATCAGGCTAAGTTCGAAATTGCTCGACATCGGTCCAGTAGTAAACGACTTACATACACAGAATTATCCACTTAGCGGTTTCAAAACTTCCGGTCTGGCAAGGTTGTCAATTGTTAAATACTTGTCATTTAAAGTGTGTCATTGTCATTTATTTAGTGAAAAGTTTGCTATTTATGAATATGGAACGTTTAGTAATCAAAAAATGCGCAAATGTATTTAAAACTGAAGACAAAAGTGGTGATTCAAACGTGGGCACTTTTCGTGCATTACGAGGTGATTATGGTCGTCATAGTCGATGTATTGTGCAAGGAGTTGGCAAGATTATGAAGAAGAATAAGAAACTGGAAGCTTTACAGATGTGGTCAGGCCTGCGCATATATCGCTTCTGTTGGAAAAAGTGTGGCGGATAATCCAAATTTCAATTTAGAGCACTTTGGCCGTATGATAACCGACTTTTTCTGACCTACAATTGGAGATTATGAACTGGACATTATGTGGTTTCAACACCGGACGGTGACACGAACAACACAACACGACCAATTTTGGCCTTATTGTGTGACAAGTTTGCAGAACGTGTTTTACGTTTTGGCAACGGCAATTGGCCACACATATCATGCGATTTGATGCCGTTAGATTTTGTTTGTGCGGCTACGTCGAAGACCGTGTTTACGCGGATAATCCCCTAACGTTGAAGCAGTTGAGAACCAACATTCGTCAAGTTATCGCTGAGATATCGCCCAAAAATGTGCGAAAAAGTGGTCGAAAATTAATTCAAAGGGATCCACTGCTGCAATTAGTCCAGATGCGGTCATCTAAATGACGTTGTATTTCTTACAATTTTTCAGAATTTCTCCAACAATTTTACAATGTTATCCTTAAATAAAATCTATATGTTACAATAGTTGATAGATATATCAAATCATCGCAACACACATTTACTTGCTGGATTATTGAGATTTACTAAAAAGTTCATATATTTTTAGAGATGGCTTCAGTCGTTGTCAGGGATTATCATGAAAGTTCACTTTCATTACAGTTTCGGTATTGTAAATTTATTTAAAATGCAGTAGAAATTTTGTTTCTAAATCATATTTGAAACAATTACACGCTTCAAACATCGATTTGATCTTTACCTGAAACGGAATTAGAAACCTACTCTGATTCTTCTTCTTTACCGAAACATAATAAAACAGGTCTTTTGATTTAAGAACCTGAAATAGTTTTAAGCAGTTTCTTTTCGTAATCTGAACAAGAACTAAAATGAAATTTCATTTCTTGGCAGAGAAAAATTAAAAATGCTTGGCGGAAACTATGAAAAGTAAAAATTGTTCAATTAATTTATTTTCTGAATTCATGATACCAGGCTCTCAGAAATGTTCACAGTTAATTAGCAAACTTTCACAGTTACTAAAAATATTGTTTTTTTTATTGAAAAATTTCATATGAAATGCAAACAAAACTTTTTATAAACTGAATCAGAATCAAAACTGCTTTTAATTTTGTTCGAGTGTAAGAATCAAAATCAAAATTACTTGAAAATTCGTTTTGAATACAAATCAATAAAATTTTAATTCGGTAGCCGAAATCAGGATAAAAATGTTGTATATTTTTGTTTTAGGTTCCAGAAACTGAAGCAAATTAAAATTATTTTCGTTTCGGCGATGATCCCTGGTCCCTGTCATACTTCGTATATTGACCGAAGATTTGAAGGTGAGAAAGCTGTGCGCAAAGTGGGTGCCGCGCTTGCTTTCAATAGAGCGTCGTGGATATGATTCAGTAGAGTATTTGGCAACGTTTCATCGCATTACGTTAACGACTTTTTTCGTCTATTTATAACCATTGATAAGACACGACTCCATCACTTCACATCAGAGACGAAGGAACAGTCGCAGTCAAAGTAGTGAACTGGAATGGGATAATCGTTTCCATAGAATGCGATGTCGGGTCCATCTGCAAGTAAAGTCATGGCGTCTGTTTTTGGGGTGCTCATAGGATTATTTTTATTGATTATCTCCAGAAAGGAAATACCATCAACAGCAAATATTACGCTAATTTATTGCAACATTTAGATGATGAGATTATGAAAAAAGACCTCATTAGCCAAAAAGAAAGTATTGTTTCTTCAAGACAATGAATGTTCCAGTTCACGAATTTAAATTCGAATTATTTCATCACACATCTTATTCCTAAAATTTAGCGCCCTCGAATTATTTTCTATTTCCAAGCTTGAAAAAATGGGTCGGTGGTTAAAGTTTTGCCAACAAAGAAGAGGCGAAGTTTGCTGTTGATGGCTTTTTTAAGGAGTTTGCCAGTTCTTGCAATAAACAGGGTATAGAAGCTTTCGAATATCGCTGGAAAAAGTGCATCGAGCTAAAAGGAGATTATGTTAAAAAATTAAGGAAAATGTTTTCCAACTTTTTTGTGTCTTCTTTGTTAGGTCGGCTAGTTTTGGAACCAACTACGCATTTAAGAAGTTCTTTGGCTCAGACCACCTTATCGGAAACTTTTTAAGCTTATGAATACTATACTTGGACACTGCTAAATACGATATTATATCCGTTGGTCAAAGTAATACATATTCGACTTTACGTCTTAAAAATTGCCAGTTTTATGTTGTTCAAGAAAATTTTGCATTCCTTAATGCAAAATACCAGTTTAGCTTCTTTTGGTGGCTTGAATAAGTTTTAAATCAGATTTTCGCACTTGTTGCACCGTTTTTTTAATTATTCCTTTACTATGTATACGATAAAGGATCACAAAATTAGATATCGATAAATGCAAGGATCTCAGATTGTTTACAGTAATAACTTTTGTCAGTTTTTCTTATTCTATATTATTTATTATGTTATTGTTTTTCAATCATTTGATGATCTTAAGTTAATTTTACAAGTAAATCGTATATTTAACACACATAATCTACTCTCAACTAAGCGCATATACATACATATATTTGATCGACTCAGTTGTATAAGTAATTATTGCTGTATACTGGTATCGTATGTAAAACAAGGCTTTTCTTTATTATCTTACTTTAAAGTTAACACTACTAAACACATTCCATTCAAACAACAAATCGGTGACAGAAACAAGAGCAATGTTTACAAACAATTCAAACATTGGATGAATAAACAAGAGCGTAAACATTAGACCATAATAACAAAAACAAAAACAAAAAAAGGCTTCAAGAAAAAACGCAAAAAGGACACCGCATGAAAAAACACTAATCGCAAATCATTGCAATTCGCTCTCATCCTACTTTTGATCAACACCAACAGCATACACAAAAACTGGCTTAAATTAATTTACCACAAGGAAACCGAAAAACGGAGAGAAGGATTAAAAATACTTGGCCACAAGAAACAAGAAAACAAACACAACACAAAAATTACGAAATTAATGAAATAATATTAAACACTTTTAATAAAATCTAAAAAAAAAAAACGGCAACACATTTTGATAATTTCGTTTAATTTTGTCTATCATTTTGTGTTCATTTCCGTTTCCGTTGTAACAGATGTTACCATTTATCCGTTGGTTTCTTGTTGTCTTCCTGATTTTTGTGTTTTTGGATTTTCAGTTGCTAAAACTCATTAGAAGTCATCAAGTGAAATCATTTGTAGTAGTCGTATGTAATTTGTATGTTTGTGTGTTACCACCCACCCAGTATTTTGTGTGTGCGTGCGTTTGTGTGTGTGTGTACTAGTAGTAATAGTTAATTAAAGTTCTCCCTTTTTTCCGTTTACATTGGTTTTGGCAACCCTGGTTAATTAAATAATTCGTAGTCACTGCTTTTGGTAATCATTAGCCACCCCCCTGCAAATTCGTATGCATGCTTAATTATCCTAGGGCAGGATGTCACAAACACACAGACAGTAATGTATAATGTATAAAATGATAAATGGGATACAGTAAATAACCACCACCTTTGGGGTTAATTATCATACTAACCAGCTGAAAAACACATGTTTTCCATTTCTCTTTTCTTCTCTTTTTTTTTGTGCTTAACCTACTCTCTCATCAACTCGCACTATGTACTCTAACCGTCACCTCATTTAGGATCCAGCTTAAAACCTGGTCCCGAGTTAAACATATTCTCATCGGGTTCAGCGTCATCCAATCCCACCCTAAACACTCACGCTTACATCAATCACAATGGCAATGGCGCCAAACCCGGCACCTCTTCCAATGGCTATCAGACCAATGGTTACATGAATAAGAATAACAATAACTATAATAGCGATTATGGCGGCGCCAATGGCGGTGGCAATGGTGCACCGAGTGGCGGCAATGGTCAAAATGGCAACGGCGGATCGCTCATCGATCCCCACTATGTGTTCGGCGCGCCTCAGTCGGTGCCCATTCTACCGAATCTGCCCATATTCCCTTACAATTCACCCACTATAGCTCCGTCTTTTCAACAATTTCCTCAACCCAATCATCCAGGTAGCGTACTCAATCCTGGCGTACCCCATGGCCTACAGCCGGTGAATCCGTACAATCCATCGTTTGTATTTGGACAGGTGCCGTTCTATTCTGCCCCCGGCGGAACCGGTGGACCACCCGGCGGCAGCAATGGCATCTTGGGTGGCAGCGGCGGCGGTTTAGCGCCCTATCCCGGCGGTTATCCCAGTCCAAATATGTACAACAAACCTCCGCCACAATATCAAAATCAAAACCCCTACAATCGTCAGACACAAACACATCCCAATGGCGGGGAGCGCACAATTGGTACTTGCAAAATTGCCATGCTGGCCACGGCTGTGGGTGTGATCGTGCAACAGTTGTTGCAGTTCAGCACGTAATATTATTAAATAATTTCATTTTGCTGTTTCGTTTTCTTTCCGCAATTATTACTATGATTTTAATTCTGATTTTATTACAAAAACCCCCCTCCCCAAAAAAGAATATAAAAAATAAGTTTTCAGTTTTACAGGATAAATGTAATAACTTTGGTTTTAAATACATCAGACGAAAAATGTTAAATACAGGTATGAAAATAAAATTTTGCAAATTTTTTCTATTAGAACATAAAACAGCTACTAATAATAAATAGAAGAAACAGAAATAGACAAGACAAAAATAAAAAAATCGCTATGGAATTAAAGAAACTAGTTATGTATTCAAGAAATAAAATCTAAAAATGAATTTTCGATGGTAGCTAATTTCTTTGCTAGATAATCGCAGAGTTTAGATTCTTTATACACAGAGTATAACACTGAAAAGAGGTCGTACATGCCTCTATAATTCAACTCCAAACCAATATGAATACTTCACTATTTGCAGGCAAATGAAACATACCAATGGAATAACATTAATAAAATTATTTTACTATTTCTATCAACGATATATTTCAATTTTTCTTAAAGACAACTTATTGTACATATAACAACTTATGTCCCACCCTTTTCTGCTATTTCTATGGAGCGAAACTTATTCACTGTGAAGTAAAATCAAAAGATTTTCGCGCAAAAGTTAAGGTTTTTATCCGGCTCTTTCGGATTTTGTTAGTTTTCGGTTACTACACTCTTTAAAGTTATCACATGACTGAATGATATTTATATCATTTTGTATGATATATTATTTTAACAAATATTTAATACCAGTGTTACAATTACAATTTTTAAAATTTTTTTTACTTTTCTTTTTTTTTGTTTTTTGGAGGACGATTTCATTACCAAACGATTACACTGCTCCAAAAACACTCAGACCACATACCTACACATTTTTTCCATGGACTGACAAAGTTACGATAATCTCTCTCAATGTTGTCTGAATTTTTCCGTGTGATTGCATTTCTATAGTGAAACTATCGCAGAGCAATCAAATGGTCTACTTCAAAATTTTTGCGCAACTAACAGAGCAATCAAATGGTATACTTTAAATTTCAAATTGATCTTTCCATCCTATAGGTAGCGAGGTAAATGTACGACAAACCCCGCTACCTACAGGATGAAAAAATCAATTTGTAATTTAAAGTATACCAATTGATTGCTCTGTTAGTTGTGCAAAAATTTTTACTAGGAGTTGTTGCAGACAGGATTCCTTTAACTTCAATGTCCATATGTATTTTCAGTACTTTTTCAAAATAAATTGAAAAAATCCGACCACGAATAGAAATAATTAAACGAGGTAGTTTCTGGACATTGAATTCAATCGCAAGTGGACGATAACTTCACCAAATGTACTAGATATTTATCCTCAAATTTCAAAAAGACGGTCCATTATATATCTCCACTTATTTTCTACGGACCAGCGAGTTTTTTATAACCCTGTTCGATGTTGTTCAAAATAAATTTAAAAAATTTAGAAAAAATACTCCAGTGAGCTGCTTTTTATCATAACAAGTCCGCTGTGAAATATAACTACAATTATTTTCGTAGAACATTAGAAAGGGTTATTTCAAATTTAATGTGATCTTTTTCGTCCTCCTTTCAATTAACAAAAAGTTACCCTAGAAAACATAGTTGGCTGATAAATTTAATGCATAACAAATTTATTGAAGAATTTCTGACAAATATAGCTGATATCTTTGGATGTCATTTATCGTCATTTTTCAAAGATTTTCTTCTCCTTAGGTGGAATAGACATCTATTACACGCCGCCCGTAGAAAATAATTCCAAGCGTTTCGATCTTCCGCTCTTTTCCTCCAATTCGTCACATCAGGTTTCAATAGTATTTGAAAAGCCTGGTGCTTCCAACGGAGTTTTGATCGCCCTCTTCTGCCACGTCCATTGAGTTCGTTGTGGAAAACTTTCCTTACAACATGACCCAGCCACCACAATCGCTGTATATTAATGAGTTTAATCACGCCAATATAGGCATATAGCTGATGCAGCTCATTGTTCATGCGACGCTGATACACTCCGTTAACAGTGATAGATCCATATACTTTCCGGAGTATTTTCCTCTCGAAAACTGTCAGTACTGATTCATCCGCTTGCGTCATAACCCAGGATTCTGCGTCATATAACAAGGCAGGTAGAACCAACGTCTGGTGCAGTTGGATTTTTTTGTTTGTCGAGAGAGGGCTTTATCATTGAGTCGCTTGCTAAGCCCATAGTAGCATCTGTTAGCAATACTCTCCTCTTTATCCCCATGCTGACATCATTTGTTTTGTTCACAGCGTAACCGAGGTAGATGAAGTCTTCCACCACTTCAAAATTATAGTTGTCAATGTTCACACAGCATACCAAACGAGTAGACTCTTTGTTCGTTGAAACCAATGACTTTGTTTTGTCCTCGTTTACCACTAGATCCATTTTCGCTGCTTCTTTCCCGATGCTTGAGAAGGCTGTAGTAACATCTCGCAGTTTTCGGCCAATAATGTCTATGTCATCTGCACATGCGAGTAACATATGGCTTTTATTAAAGATGGTGCCAGTCGTAGTAATTACAGCTTTACTCATAATCATCTCCAACAGTATGTTGAAGAGGTCGCACGATAGACTGTCGCCCTGCCTAAATCCTCATTCGGTGTAAAAAGGCTCACTTAGAGCATTGCTTATCTTTACTGAAGACTTCGTGTTAGTCAACGTCGTCCTACAAAGATGTACAACCTTCGTAGGAATTCTAAACTCGAACATGGTCTCATACAGTTTTTGCCGTATCGGGCTATCGAAGGCGGCTTTATAATCGACGAAAAGATGGTACGTGTCGGTCTGTTTTTCTTGGGTCTTCTCCAGACTTTGTCGTAGTGTGAGTACCTGATCAACTGTTGATTAATCAGGTCTAAAGCCACACTGATAGGTCCAATCAGGTCAGTTAGAATCGCCTTTAGGTTTTCATATATCACACTCGACAGGACTTTATAAGCAATGGATAAAAGACTGATACCGTGATCGTTTTTCCTCGAGCCAAATCGTTGATTTTGTACCCACCTTCAACAAATATTTTTGAACAAGGATCCAAGTCTATATGAAAAGTTTGTCTTCAAAACTCGGAGAAAACGCTTTTATGTTCCAAAAAATTGTTGTTAACAAATCTTACTGTATGCTGACGTAAAGCAAATTTTTCTTTTTTTGCCTACCTTTCTTTGTGATAAATTTCATCCTTGCCATTAAACACCATTTTTATTGCAAAATTTATAAAGCTTTCTTTATTTAAAATATATCTGAATATATTAGTACTTAATGAAAAAATGTCATTTGATACAAAGAGAATTTTGTTTTATGGATGTTTTTCTGTGCAATAAATTTTCTGTGAGATACTTTTCTTTATAAGAATTGTTTCATAAAAAACTTCCCTGCACGAAACGTATATAAAAGAACAATTATCGATATGAAATTGCTTTAAGAACTTGCTGAACGAAGGCGCATACGAAATCCATCTATATGAAAAGTTTATTCTCAGGCTTCTAATAAAAGTTTTCTGTACACCAATCTATTTCACAATACACTTTTCTCTGAGATAAATGTATCTCAAATCTTCTTTTTTTATAACAAGATTCTCTTTAGACTGCCTTTTGTATGACACCCTTCTTACCAGGCATTATTTTAACTGCAATATATTTAGGTTTTTTTAAAGATATTTTTAAGGATTTTGTGGACGTTTTTTGCAGAAAAACATTCCCATTAAATCCTATTCTAAAAACATTTGTTTCACAACACACTTTCTTTTGTAAAATGTTTACCGAAAGATAGCCATGCTTACAAAAATACTTCAATGAGTATTTTTCTACCTGAGAACGCAGAAAGTCTATTGAAGTTTTTTCTAGAAAAGTACCTCGTCTGGCATTTCGCAGCAAGGACATTCTGTAACACTTCATTACATTCGAGAGGCATTTTTCTTTAACAGGCTATAACAGACGTTGTTCCTCGCTCTAATTTAACTGACTTCATGGGAATACAGTTGAGCTCCCATTGGCGAAACTGAAACTCAGAAGACATCACTTCGGAACAAAACATTCCATATTATCGGGAGTGGTAATTTTTCCCTGATTATAAAAGATCTACAAAAGTGTATGATACTGCGGAAATTAACAATTTTCACTGCACACCAATTGTTTAAAAGAAGACGCCGTTTCTGTCGCAACAAAAGGGATGTTTCAAATATAATGAAAAGTTACTATGTATGTTTAGCCAAGGGAAAGTAGTAGTTATATTTGATCATATCTTTACAGATTTTGAAATACTAGCAGGGCAAGGACACATATTTTTTTTTGTTTCTAAGAAGCCTTTCTTGATATAATACATTCAAATTTAAGGCATAATATTCTACCTCTTCCCATATCCTTGAAAATTGTATTCTGTTCAGCTCTTTTTTAACAAGACGTCAACTTTCTTTTAATGCAAGATTGCCATTTCAATTATTTCGCCGTTGTTTTTTTAAGATAAACTTTACTTTCGTATAATTTTTTAATTACATTTCTGTTGAAAAGACTACATTCTCATACTCTACGTAGTTAATTTTAACTTAAATGCATTTAGTTTCCTATTCTTTTCTCCTTTTTTAATGGTATTTTTTTTCTCTGCACACTCAGTTGCGGTTAAAAAAATAATCACTGGACCATCGTTCTTCTTCTACTTTGGTCTCTCAATCTCAGATTTGCAAACCAATCTTCATTAGTTGCGTTCTGGATGTATTCTGGATAAAATAAAACAGAAAACAAAAAAACTAACGCCAGAACGGAAGAACACAACAACAGAATGTTTGTGGTTGTTTTGTTGACAAAACTTCATTAGTTCGCAGTTTAAAAGCAGATCGGAAAGGCATTTGAAGCTGAAATAACTGTGTGTGTTCAGCAAATGAGGAAAAAAAAAAATGCAGTTGCATTCATTGAAATTCTTGGGGTTGGTGGAAGTTGACAGATTTTGCTCGTTATTGTTGGATCAGCTAAAGGATGTAGACAGCAGAATATCCAGGGAAGGGCAACAAAATTTAAATTTAATTGACAGCAGTGGTTAAAGCTGTGTTTTTATGCACTACTGGGATATTTTGTGAAATAATTGATTTATAATACAGAAAGACATTTACAGTTTGATGACCAGTTTCTTAAAGATTTCAAAGCGATTTTGATATGAAAATAAGTTAAAGAAAAAAAAAAAATGAAAAAAACGACTAAAGTGTTTATATAAAACAATCAAAAAACCGAAACAAAACTTAACAAAAATTATACATAACAATGCCAAAAAGAACAAAACAACATGAAAAGAAAACAAATAACTAAATAATTAAATAAATACAGTGTAAAGTCATTATAACTATAAATTACATATTAAATAATGAAGAAACTATAAAATAGGAATTTCTTGTTTATTAACCAACTGTAAGCAGGATCCATGCAGATATTGTAACTTAAAGGTTTTCTGTCTGTAACTGTTCGAAAACAACGAAACCCATAAAGCTCTTTTATGTAAACAGCAAAATTCAAATTACAAATTTTCTTGAAACAGGACTACCTTCAAAGTCACCCCCTTATGAAATTGATTTTGTATGTTTTAAAAAATATCCTTTGCCTAAATATGTATAAATAATATTACATTGAATATGTTATGTAACAAATAAAACAATTTTTTTTTTGTTTTTTAAATATGTATACATACGTATATATAGAATATCAAATTTATATACAACTTAATAATAAGACAATGAATAATTATACATTTGGGCAGGCATTTTAGGAACTTATAAATATTTTTTTATTATTATCCATATAATTATGACAAGATGAAAACGTTGTATTCAAAATACGGTAGCGGTGGCAATAAAATTACGAAACAGTCTTAAGGTTAGAATATATCGTTCATAAAATGTCCATAATATGCTGAGCGTTGTATTAGGCAGTGCTGTTAATGTTAAAGTACTGGATAAGAAGTTCCTACAGCCATGTGAGAGCACATTATCTACATACTGTTAAATTAACAGTGGTTTTTATACTCCAAAAATGTTGTGCAAAAAACGGGGAGGTTAACAATTCCGTGAAGAAGATTCAAAAAGAATTTCCTAAATTAATAAATTCTAATT